>JBBPJU010001435.1:0-11879 GCA_038088875.1 Austroboletus festivus | reverse complement strand
GGCGTCGAGCCTAGTCTACGTAGCGGGCGAATGAAGAGTGATGGTATCCGTTTGTCTGTTTTTCGCGCCTAAATGGGTTTTCAGCGCCCGCTTCGAGCCGATTTTTCCCGCGCGACCGGAATCCGTCACATCCAATCGGAATACTCCCGATACCACACCGGGCCCCAAGATGGGGCCCTCAGGGAGGGGGGGTTCACAGTACGGAGTTGAATCGGCATTAAGCGTACTGCATCTACACAGCCTATTATAAGGCGACATCGACAGGTAGCTATCCTCTTTCCCGTTTGGAACTTGCTCCAGCCAATCAGAGCCCACAAAATAGCCACATCTTTCCTTCAAAGTGGTACCGGCACGGCTCCGACCGGGTCTACATACCGGTATATTAGCGTTGCCACGACATCGACTTGTCGCTAGGCATAATGCAGGCCGTGACGGCGCTGATAGGTGTCAATGGCGGTGACTTGATTGTTGTTTCAAGCCCTCGCACTTGTTAGTATTGCTAGTGTACAATGTGGTTCGTATGATTTTAATGCTGAAAAGCAGATCTTAGGCTGTCCGGCAAGTTAGAGCCGTCGATCACAGTAGTTGATCTAAACATGTCTGTGCCAAGTATCCGACAATTTGTTTTTTTTTTACCAGAGTCCAGGCACCTTTCGCCACTGTAGCTAGCTGCACGGCTTCCTACTGATGCCGGGCCAGTAGAGATTCAAGTGTTTGCATACGTTTGAGACACCGAGTAATTTTGGGGCATACGTACATGCTGTAATGAGGGTACCTCGTTGCGTGACCTGAACCATCGATCCTACCAGCGAAGATACAGGCTAACATCGTACTATCAAAGATTCTCGTGATGCCACAAAAAATTCAGCAAGTTCCTTGTACGTATATCAGCAGATTCTGAAGATAAGCCAATGCACCATACGAAGGGCTCCATATCTGCACAAACATCAGATTTGCCTACCCCCGACTCCCCAACGCATGCCAATCCCATGTGGACGATCCGTTGGTTGAGGGACGTACCGAGCGGACCTCCACACTAGCCATGTAATAACCAACATGCCGAATGTCAAAGTAATTCTGCCAGATGCCAAGTCAAATATAACAGGCACTCGATATCATCAAATACCCACATTTCAACGACCGAGAGTGCTGCAAAGGTTGTCAATGTCACCATAATAAGCATCGACAACGCTCTCACCAAACAATACCTGTAACTGTCCGCAGTACACAGTTTCTTCGCAAGAATTGCTCGTATATAACGAGGGAAGAGATTTGTTGAGTACGCCAGTGCCCGCAACCCAGAAAACCCATGTTACGAGCACCCATACTGCTTGGGTGCCAATCGATGCGATTGGGCGTCGTGACCAGAGTGGGTCAAGGAAAAAAAGGGTGTACGTTCCAGACGTCACAGTTGTCCAGCATCCTGCAAACCTGCACGATATCAACAGGGGAACGTGTTCGTTTACCACGTGGCTAAGTGTGCTCACAGCAGGAAGCGCACCCCTGTGCGTGTCGACACATCAGGTGCGTTATCGTTGTACTTGTATTGTAGTAAAAGCCAGGTTGCGTCCGCGACCTATAGTTTACAACGCATTCGTTCAGTGGTCCACGCCACGAGTACAAGCGAGTCAACCTGTGCCAAGCTGGTGAACAACAGAAAGACATAGATAACTAAAGCACGTGTAAACCACAAGGTGACCACCACAAGCAGGACCGGGGGGTCTGAGACTTACGTGGACCATACTGTTGGATACGAACTCCAGAGACCTTGTTGAGTGTTCTTGGATGGCGTTTCGAATGTCGATAGAGCAAGTACAATGGACAGAAATAAATAAGGGCCAGCATTGGGGTGACCGCAGCAATAATGCTCGAAATGGCGCTAGAGTACATCCTTGATTTGCTGACATCAGGGGAGGAAGAGATATTGGCGCTGCCTCGAAGAGCGAAGGAACCGGTGGCAAGGGCAGCGAGAATGCATACAGAAGAAGCAAAGGGAAGCATTTCAACCAGCTTGCGGTTGAGATGATGATGAGATTCAAAGGACGACATGAGTAGAGGTGAGTGCGCACCGAAATGGTTTTGTGACGAGAAGCGGGCATAGATATACTCGCCATCAAGACAGAAGCGGTCGCCGCGGCACTAAGGGCGTGTGCGGTCAACGGCGAGGAATAGAGCGACTCAGACTCGAAATTTGGAAGGCCCTGCATGGTTTAGTGAACGACAAGGATTCGAACTGCGGCACAATATCCACGCTGATCCACGATTGCATGCAGCAACGTGTTTGCAGCGTTGCCTCTCGTGACTTGCTCTCTCAAGAGCAGCCAACCGCGAAACGTGGTCAGACTGACGTTGAAGAGCTCAGATCCATGGTGTCTGCTTGCTGCCATTGCTTGAACTGAGTTGACGATTTTGTTTCTGAACTCTACCCAGGGTCGACCGAGTTGACATGACGTCCAGTTCCATAATCGGATTCGTTGGCGAGGAACGCATAGATCGCGCGGCCGGTTACCATTTGGTGTCTCGGAGATAGAGAGCAGGTCAATTTCCCTGACCTGAGCGTCGTGTGTCAACGAGTCTTGGTCACTCGCAAGTCGCGGGGGTTCAATGGCTTTCCGGCTCGGACGCTGTTGTGTACGGCATGGACCAACTGCGTCCGCGATTAACACGCTCTATTTGGTTCGGTGCAGGCTGCTTCTCCGTTCTCTCCATGAATCGCAACGATATATCTGAGGTCTTCGAGGGCCTGAGCCGTCTCGTCGATCCCCCCCCCCACTTCGTGTCGTGCTCGTCTCTGCAGGCTGGCAATGACTGCGATTATATGGCTTTGCCGTGCGCATTTGGTAACTAGTCCAGGGCATTCAGTTGCGACGTCTAGACCTTGGCACGGAACCTAACCCATAGAGTCAAGTCAAATGTCTAGAAACCGTCACATGATTTGTGTAGCGAGCAGGTACAAGTACGATCGGTGGAGTCGTCCATCCCCGTCCAACAAGTTTTACTCCCGTCAGACATGTCCGCGTTGAATTGGCACAAGTTCTGCGTCGCTGCCGTGCTCCTTGCCATCGCATTTGACATTGGCTATATCCGCCCGCGAAACAAAAGACGTGCACAAGTTGGGCCCTTGCCACCTGGTCCACCTCCCCTGCCGATAGTGGGTAACGTTCGAGGTATCAACACCGCCGCCCCATGGCTCACTTACACGGAATGGGCTCATCTCTATGGTCACTCCATGTATCTCGGAGCCCACTGAGCGGTTACTAACGCCTTGAGCAGGTGATCTTGTTTACTCTAGCTTCTTCAACCAGGAAATTATCGTGATCAACTCTGAAAAGGTTGCCAGGGCACTCTTGGAACAGCGCTCCAACATTTATTCTGATCGCCCAGACATTCCGACGAACGCTCTGTATGTCCCCTATTATACACTGCATCATCCAGACCTTGACATGCGTAATTCGTAGCTTCGGCGTGGACTTCAATACTGTGTTGATGCGTTATGGTGACAGATGGCGACTACAAAGGAGACTATTCCACCAAGCGTTCAGGGCAGATGCTGCCCCAAAGCATCGTCCGATGCAACAGCGCAAGTCACATCAGTTGCTATTGTCCATCTTCGAGGAGCCAGGAGCCAGCTTCGAGCACCTTCATACGTATGTGTTGGGCTTTTTGAGGCTTATCTCTAACAGCTCTCCATCGTTGCAGGTATTCTTCGTCTATTATCATGTCAGCACTCTACGACTATGAGACGAAGCCGAGGAACGATCCCATGGTGAATGTTGTCGACAGGGCGTTGAAGTTGGCCGTCGAAGAAGTCCGACCCGAGATAGCCGCCTTCTTCAGTGTATTTCCTTTCTGCACGTCTTCTCGTTTACTCGCCAAATGTTGTATTCACGTTTCGACTAGTATTGCTGCTTCCTTCGTGGGTGCCCGGAATGGGAATCCAAAAGAAAGCTGCTCGATCAAGGGAGTGGTCCAAGGAGTGGGTGAACACTCCGTTTGAATATGTGTTGGAGAGAATGGTCAGTACGTTTGCGCCGTAGGCTGATCGATTTGAAACCTTCTTCCAGAACAAGGGGACGGCAGGTCCATCGATGGTTTCTGATGCATTGAATAGAATGAAATCCAAAGGTTCTGATGACCAATATGTCCTGCAGGCGATCAAGGAAACTGCAGCGACTGCTTTTGGAGGTGAGTACGCATAACTGAATTTTTTGGCTGATCTCAACCCCAGTGAAACTTGCAGCGGCATCTGAGACTGTAAGTGACCGAACCAACGATACAGATTGGTGACCGATGCCTTTTATAGACTGCAGCAATGTTGCAGGTTTTCATTCTTGCAATGGTTCTCTTTCCGGAAGTTCAAAAGAAAGCGCAGAGTGTCATCGATCTCACTGTAGGGACTTCAAGATTGCCAAGCTGGTCCGACAGACCATCGTTGAAGTATATCGATGCTGTCCTCCGAGAGACGCTGAGGTGGCATCCTATCCTTCCCCTATGTACGCTGCGCATCATCATCACTTTAGAGCCTCTGAGTTATGATCCATCATAGCGACTCCGCATGCTACTACGGATAGTGACGTGTATGAAGGTTACTATATTCCAAAAGGTGATTCCTCTTCAAATCTCGGGTTCTCGAGCTTATCCGACCGAAACTTAGGAGCTACCGTGATGCCAAACATCTGGTGTGTCTTGGAAAGGACACTATTATTGCTTGAATAACAAGCGACCTAGGGCGATGACTCACGATGAGGCAAGGTATCCAAACCCCTTTGATTTCGTTCCCGAACGTTTTTTGGATGCAGAGGGAGAGCTAAGTCAGGATACGGTCGGCTTCGCGTTTGGATTTGGTAGACGGTTCGCATACCACGGTTGCCTGGAGCGCGCTCTACGATGACATGTCGATTTACAGGATATGTGTGGGGCGTCATATCGCTGACGCCTCCCTTTGGTACGCCATGTCCGGGATGCTTGCATTGTTCGATTTCTCCAAAGCAAAAGATGTGAACGGGCATGAAATTGACTTTGAGCCGCAGTGGTCGAGTGGGGTCGCGATGTAGGTGGTTGTTTTTAACTGCCTGTTTCATAGCGAGCTGACAACACTTTCGACGATGTTTCAGCCATCCTCGTCCGTTCCCATTCGACGTAGTCCCTCGCCGATCGGGTATAACAGTAGAGGATGTTCGTTCACTTATCTCTGCCTCTTCTTCGTGACCTTTCTCGCTGTTGTTGAATTGACATGTATATTATCCAAGTAGTAAAACCGATTGCAGACGTGACTATCTTGTCGAAATCGAACGGTGCCGCGTCTCACAGAATGACCAATACTTTTACGGCTTTTATTCCTTCTCGCTAGGTCGACGTAATCGTCAGAAAGGGCCAAAGTTGAAAGAAACATCGTTGAATATCGAAAGCCATCGATGGACGTCCATGAAACACAAATTCCGTTGCCCATGTGCTGTTTACTTACCACCAACAGCCATTTGCTTCAAGAAGATAGTACATTGGACATTCTCATCATGGCAGGCATGACATAGATGCACGTACGTAAGACATGCGGGCATAAGACCAAAAGAAGACGGGCAGCTACGGTGTGTAATGGCACGGAAACGACTTTTAGGGAGCAAAGAGGGTGGTGAGGAATGCCTCGCCAGCAACGGACCCTATCTTCTTCTCCTTTTTCCCTTTTTGCACCTTGCGAACTGAGTATGAAAATGATCAGCTTCGGCACAAGACCGGGTAAAGGATACGTACGCAGTTCTCGCCTGCGGAGGACCTTGGCGTAAGGGTTCAAACGGAAGAGAACGGCCTTGTTGACCAAGGGGTTCTTCTTTTGTGTCCAGGGGCGTTTCTGGACCTTGGCCTTGGCTGGACGGACGACAGATTGGATTTCGGTACTATTAATGAGGCGAGTGACATCGGGGTTGGTGATCTTGGCTGTCGGAAGACTAGACGCGAGTTAGAGATGAATTATGTGAAAAAAAGAAAAACGCTTGCATATAGTCCTTCTTGTAGGTGGACGGGCTGTCAAAGGTTCCAAATACTTGGTCGAGAAGAGCGAAAGCATCCTCGGTCCAGATGATGAAGCGGCCAAGATGACCACCGGGAGCGAGCTGGAGGAGGTTTAGTCTCTTGACGTTTGCAAGTTCAACACCAGGGAGATTGCGGAAGGCCTTTACGATGCCATTGTCTTCGCTATAAACGATGAGAGGACCACGACGCTGGCGGTATCGACGGTTGCGCATCTTTCCCTTTCCTGCGCGGAGTTTGCGAGAGTTGGACACTTTGACGACATCCGCATAAGCGTGGACGCTCTTCAAGAGAGCAACTGCATCCCTTGTCTTTTTGAGGGATTCGACGGAGGAGGGGACGACGAGGGGAACTTCAGGAACCTGCTCGATGCGGTGACCACGGGCGAGGACAAGAGAGGGGAGTGCGGATGCAGCGAGTGCGGAGACGGTAGCGAAGCGACGCTGGTTCTGATTCACTTTGACGTGCCATCTGCGCCAAGTTTTGGTCGGGGCAAACATACGACCGCCACGACACATGTTACCAAAGGCAGCCTAGGCGGATAAACGAGATGAGAGACGGACAGAAGGGATGACCTTACCTGGCCAGAGCGATGCGTTCCACCACCGCCGACACGGGGAATACGCGCGACGGCACGACCGGTACCCCATGATTCGGCCGAGGTCTGGTGTCCGGCCTTTTCGCTCACGGCATAGGCCTGGCGTTTATTCTTTGCAATGCTCTCTAAGGGGCTGTGAATAGGATGGGATGGGATGTGGGGTGAGGGACTGACTGTGGACCTGGGCGACAACATCGAGCCTGATCGGGGCGGTGAAGACGGCGGGGAGAGGAAGGGAGGAGGAGGGATCTAGAATGGGATGAGCGAGACGGAGGAGAGAAAAGGGAGAAAGAGGAGTGTATGTACCTCCAGAGGTGGACTGTACCGTCACAGTGGGTCTGGTAGCCATCGTATATGCGCTTGGGGACGAGGGAAGGGTGATGTGACGTGACTCATACATAAATCAAAGTTTGGTACTGACTAGTAAGCCACTGACCAAATAAAACCAAATAAAGAGGTGTGGTATCCGCAAGGCAAGCACGTGTTAGGTAGGGATATGAGCGAGAGTTTTGGTTGGCGACGATGTCAGTGTTCAGACCACTTTGTAAACGCTCAGACCCGATATTCGCCCGGTGCGCCCCCCGTACGGAATAAATAATAATAATGTACCCGCTCTCCAGTACAGACGAGCCATTCCGTGTCTCCATTCGAGACAACCGTGGCATACCGACCCTCTTGTCACCTTGGGAGTACCTCGACGACTATGGTATCGTCCATCCATCTGGTTGCGACGTCTGCTCCGCATACATGAAGCACGTCGCTGATGCAAGTTACTCTCCGCATCAGCCTGCCTTCCAAATCGCTTTTCAGGATCGCAAACGTGCCCGTGACGAAGTGTACAACAAGGGGATCTCAGAGGGTATCCGACGCCAAAAGGAGGAGGAGCGCGATCTACGTGACACTAGCGAGCGTTATCGTCTCGAGCGCAACCAAGCCCGTGACGACCTCTTCTCTCTTCGTGCCCAGTTAGACGCCACCCGCGCTGATTGTGACCGTCTCCAGGAGAAACTCAAGCTCGCCACCACTACTATAGTGGAGACACCACCTCCTTCTGCCGTCTCAAAGACCTCCCCGTCCGCGGATACACTCCCTACTGTAGTTACCCCTCCAGAACTCTCCCAGCCACCGGATGCCGCCTCTCCTGTAAACACGCCTCCTAGTCAGTCTTCCGTGACAGACCTCTCGTCGTCCCTCCTTCCCCAGCATATCCCTCCTCCCATGGCAACCCCGGCTTCCCCTCAGGCTCAACTCCCTGATTGCGTCGCTGCCCGCTCCTTTGCAGCAGTGCTATCTGCAGGACAGCCTCCAAACGATGACGATTCCGGCTCACAGTCCCTCACCGACGATCATCCTCCTTCCCAGGGTTGGCAGATGTCTGTCCCCCATCCTAACAAATCATCAAAGCCCGCAAAGAGCATAAAGCAAATTCAATCGCTCATAAAAGCGGCTCACCAGCCTGGGAATTACCAAGCCTTGACAAAAGTCAAGGCTTTGTGCTCCGAAGCTCACAGAACACCCAGAGACCAAAAGACAGAAGTACAACGCTATCTCTTATCCACTTGGCGTACTCCAGATTGGGACCATCCCTCCTCCGTTTCAAAGCTTCCCTCTACATTGAACAACCCTCGCTTAGAGGATCCCGTCGAATCTTGGGTCGCTTACTACGCTGCCAATCCCAACTCCTGTCCTAAAGGCATCCGACGTGATGCTGACGGAAAGCCCTTTACGACCGACATGAGAGCCAGTCGCACCGTCGCACGTCTTCGTCCTGTCGTGCTACCAAACGACCCCGACTCTCGGGATGCCCGCCAAAAGTTCATGACAGTCGTCACCGAGCTCTTCTCTGAGTATGGAGGATACGAGAATATCCTGAGAAGAGGTGCCTTTAGCGTCTCTCCTCAGCTCACCTACGTTCCGTACGTGGGCTCTGCCGACATGATCAGCAAAGAATCCGTCGCTCGGCACTTTGCTGTCTGTGGCATCACGATTCCTATTGCCGATAACGAACTTGGTCCATGGGCACGCGAATACATGCGCGATGTATATTATTGACCATCCCAGTATAATACGTCCATACGTACAGCACCAAAAGACATCTGGTCATGTCTTGCTTGTGTTTCCTAGATCGTTTCGCATCCCAGGTGTATTGCGGTCGTAGTACGGACTTAGGTTAGTTCGAATCGCGTCGGCCGTAGTCGAGTTTGTTTTACCCAAGCTCGGCTTCCGACGTTTAAAATTTTGTGTGTATTCTTTCGTTTGGGGTTGACATATGATATGAGCCATCTCTACAAGCACCTCCGCATCCACCAGATATTTGGGGCCAATACCAACGTCGGAAAGACCATCATCACTACCGCCCTCGTACGCGCCTCCAGCTTGACAAACCACAATGTCTTTTATTTAAAGCCCATCAGCACCGGCGCACCGCAGGACGCCGATGATGCGTATGTAGATCGTCCCGATCCCATTCAAGACAATGTTGACCACGCACCAGACATATCAAACGGTACGCAGGACCACACCGGCATTTGGTGAAAGCCCATTGCCTGTTCCAATACGAGGACCCCGTTAGTCCCCATCTTGCAGACCGAATGGCTTCCCAAAGGCTAGGAGTCCAGGTGAGATGTCCCCCGGACAACGTCGTCACGTTCAATAAACAATCTAGCCAGTCTACCGCACCCTCTGACGAAACGTTCGTCAACACGATCGCCGAACATGTCCGCACATGTGCTCAAACGAAGAAACCGAGCCACATGTATGTAGAAACCGCCGGAGGTGAGCGTCGTTCCCGACTGAGTAGTCGGCAGCATTTCTGACATACATTAAAAGGTGTACATAGCCCCACTCTATCTGGATCAACACAGCTCGAGAGTTATCGCCCATTGTTTTTGCCCACGGTCCTAATCGGAGACGCGAAACTAGGCGGCATTTCGTCGACGATATCCTCCTACGAGTCGCTTGTCCTGCGCGGTAACGTCGTGGATGCCATCCTTGTCTTCCGTGATGACTATTATCGGAACTATGAGTATCTCTCTGCTTATTTTGCCGAGCGTGGGGTACATGTCACGTCTCTCGATCCTCCCCCCTCCCTGAAAGGAAATCTCGAACAAGACATCTCGAACACAGAATCCTACTACGCCACATTGGCTCCTCAGAGTCTTGACAGCGAGATTTTTGGCGTCTTACGTCATCTGGACGAATGCCATGCTCGTCGAATCGAAGAACTGGACACCATGCCTCGTCGGACTTTAGACACTATTTGGTGGCCTTTTGTACAACATGGCCTAATTCAATCTGAGAAGGACGTTACCGTGATCGATAGCGCATGTGCGGATTTCTTCAGTGTTTACAATAAATCGACTTCAGATCCATCGTCCCACTCCCTTCTTGTGCCCAAACTGGATGGTTCTGCCTCCTGGTGGACTCAGACTGTCGGACATGCCGATCCCTCGCTTGCCTTGGCCGCGGCAAACGCCGCAGGGCGGTACGGGCATGTCATGTTTCCTCAAGCGACTCATCTCCCCGCGCTCATACTTGCCGAGCGTTTGATACACGAGGGTCCTGGTGCAGGCTGGGCTTCGCGTACTTTCTTCACTGATAACGGTTCCACCGGCATGGAAGTCGCTTTGAAGATGGCTCTGCGATCTTTTTCCATTGATGAAAAGGAACTTACACCCAGCGACAAGAAGAATCTCTGGATCGTGGGTTTGAAAGGAAGCTATCACGGTGATACGATTGGTGCAATGGATGCGACAGAACAAGGGGTCTACACGTGCGAATGGCATCAGTCCAAAGGCTTTTGGTTCGAAACGCCAACCGTTTCCATCAAAAACGGCGACTTTGTCGTGTCCGTCCCATCCCCTATTTCGGCGTCGACGCCGACCGTCCAGTTTGATGATTTACACACCTTGTACGACGTCGAGAACAGACTTGAGTCTCCACTGGCCGACGTGTATCGAACACACGTCAACAGGACCTTGTACGCACTCTGTCAAAAGAGAGAACGAAAATTGGCCGCGCTCGTCCTGGAGCCCTTGGTGATGGGCGCCGGGGGAATGATTTTTGTGGATCCACTCTTTCAGCGTGTCTTGGTGGATGCGGTCCGTGACCCATCGATCTTTCACAAACCTCTACCTGTCATCTTTGACGAGGTCTTCGTTGGCTTATACCGCCTCGGTATCAAATCGTTTGGGTCCGTTCTCGGGGTCCATCCTGACATTGCTGTCTATGCAAAAATGTTGACAGGCGGCCTCCTTCCGCTGTCCGTAACACTCGCATCTGAGAACGTGTTCAAGGCGTTCAACGGCCAGTGCAAAACAAGCGCACTTTTACACGGCCATAGCTACACCGCTCACCCAGTAGGATGTCAAGTCGCGAATAAGGCGCTCGACATGATCGAGAACCTATCTCAACAAGGCGTGTGGCAGGCAGCACGTGAAAAATGGGGTCATGATGGACAGCGGGGGGCGGGGAAATCGGCCATAATCTGGAGCTTCTGGGATCCCGGTTTTGTTCATTCGGTCTCGCGGCTCGACGTCGTGGACGAGGCAATGGCGTTGGGGACCGTGCTTGCGATCAGGTTTAAAGACGATGACACTGGTAAGATCTCTTCGAATGACGGCGCAACATGTCCCCAGAATCAAATTTTTATGTTAGGTTACGCATCCCATACCGCCCAAGGCCTCCTTCGATCCATTAGCAGTCCCGTCGGCGAGGAGGGTGTTCTCAGTTCTGCCCCGGGAGGTGCACCATTTGGAATACATTACAGGACGCTAGGAAACGTAGCATATTTCATGACCAGCCTTAATACGCCACAGAGGACGATAGAAGAAGTAGAAGACAGGCTTTGGAAAACGCTGTCAGAGACACACGTCAATTAGAGAAATGTTACTTCAGTCACGCGTGAGCTTTCTGTCTCGCGAGAAGGCGAGGTCTGAGACCCTTTTCACCCCGATCCGTCGACCCGCCGTCGAGAACACAGCATAATGATTTCAGAGATGACCAGCATTGCAGTCCCGATATCAGACTACCATAGGTTAGGTTACACGTACATACAACCTGGCACCAACAATAACCTTCGAGTCATTGTCCTTGGATGGTATCTCGATTCTTGGGCAAGTTTCGCACCGAACGACGCGACTCTTGACGAGTCCCACACGAATTTTTCATGTGTCTCTGTAAAGAATCGTTGCGAGCAAAAGACGTCCCACAAGTCTTGCACGTCGACGCGACCCGCAAGTGTACCGTAAGAATATGC
>JBBPJU010001434.1:0-11887 GCA_038088875.1 Austroboletus festivus | reverse complement strand
ATCCTGAGTCAGTAGCACTATAACCTACATTTTGAGTAGTATATAGTGGATGTTGTGTGTGCAAATGCATGCTGTTCTTGAATGTGGAAACCATACTCTTGTTATGATTTAATACAAAGCTTTGACATCCGCATTCCTACCACTAATATGCAATAGGATTAATACATCACCCACTCTTGTCCCCATTTGTGCAATAAGGAATAGCTCAAAAATAACTATTATCACCCGACTATCACCCACTCATCACAGTATCAACAATGCTAACCAAACTATACTAATCCCGAGATAATGAAAGAACTACAGCACGATCACCGGAAATAGGCCAATGTGCATAATGTGCATGAACCCATGTCATTTCTACATCTTCCAGTGCCTCGAAGAGGGCAGATGAGTAGGTTTTTGCTGGGAAATGTGGGTAGGTGGCAAACATGTCAGCCAAGGCCTTCAGAAGTGAACATTGTCATTGAACAGCAAAAAATACTGTTCCATTCAGTTCATATATGTATTTGATGGAACCTGGGACCAGAGGAGATGAGTGGCTACCACAGGGATAGAATAAGATGAGTGAGTTGCTGACATGTGTTGATGCACAGCTATACAAGATACCCATGTACCTGATACGTGCATGTAATATGGCAGTGTCCTTCCCAGCCAACTTTTTCAGGTCAGCAGGCATGGTTGACAATTTCCTGGTGGAATTTAGTTCCGTTTCTTTGATATTGTCCTCTCTTATATCATATGCCTGGTCCAGAAGAGTCTTGCATTCCTGAATAACCTGGGGGCAATGTGGTTGGGATAGCCATGAATGAAGTCTACCAGCTTTTATATATATCTGTAACATTGTATTTTCAAGTTTGCCTGTGGTTGAAATACATAAATGAAAAATCATGATTGCGGTTGGACTATTACTTACCAGATTTGTGGTTTTTTGGTAGATGTTGGAGCACACTGATCAGGCATTCAAACAGAGAGGTTGAGAAAGTCATATATATGAATAGCGGCGTGGTGATTTGGTCGCAGATTGAACGTAGGGTGGATTTGCTTCAAACCGCTAACATACTTGATTATGCATGATCTGTATGCATTAGAACGTGCCGCACTCATTGTTCTTGCACAACTAAGGTATACCGCAGAAACCAAAAGCATTGTATGCTCAAGGATCCTCTTGAGATGACAGTCCGAGTCTGAGTCTGTTTCTAAGTGACCCCACAGGCTGATAAGGGCAATAGGGATGTATACTGTGATAAGACGACACCATTCATCAGCCTTAATCATTCCTGCGACTGGATCACCAAAGTTCAAGGGGACAGGCCCGAACCAGCTGGGTGTCGATGTATCCCGAATAACAGCTTGGATATGGTGTAAAACCTCACTGCTGTTGAAGTATCTTGAAGCACATACAGTTGAGGTAATTAGTGGCATTTTTCGACGCTGATAAAGTATGAAAAATTAGCGTAACGCATTATTCAAACAAACTTACCCAGTGAACAAGCGATTTTGCATAATCAGGCTTATATAGCCTACCTTTCTTTTGAGGCTTGCATTCAAGGGACTTGCACACAAATTTGAGAGCAGCGACATTTTTGTGAAGTAATGAATTGAGGAGCTTGTCCATGAAGCTATCAACAGACTTGGATGGATCTGGTACTTGGGTGACAAGGAGATTATAAATAGCTGAGACTTGTACAGCCTCCTTGCTTGTCATTGACTGCGATGCTGCTGTCTCTGGATCAATTGAAACAAAGCCATATTCAAAGGTGGGAGGAGAAGATGAAGGTGGATCTCCAGCATGTGTGTTGCCGGATGCAGCAAGACCAAGTAGACTGTGAGTATGATGCTGAACAAGACCCTCGAGGACACAATGCATGGAATCAACAACAAGTTGACGAGCTGGGTCCCAGTAAGGAAGGCACCATAGTTCAGAATACCACATGCCATGTGCCTTGAATATGCGGTCTCTCTCTGCTATTGTAGTTGCATCTCTCCACTGTTCTGTGTGCTCTTGTAACTTCTTCTAGTCATGTAGCATCCAATTCTTAAAGTCGACTTTTCTGTAGCTAGATTTGTGAAAGCAGTTGCACACATTGCACAGAAAATGGCTGCCAACATCTGCAAATGCTGCAACATGGCAAGCAGTGGGGAGATCACATACAACAAGTGCAATCGCACTACGAGTGGTACAGCCCTGAGGATAATTGGCTGTTGCAGAGAAGCGGACTCCACTGGAAGGCCACTGGATGGCGGCAACACTCAGACAGCAACAGAACGTGGATGGGCATCTATACAGCAAGGCGACAGAAAGACAAAGAAGAATGAGGAAGAAAAACAAGATGCTCGAACAGCGTCGTAGTCCACCCTATATATCTATATCCCTGGATGCCATATCCGATGGCATCCTGATGCGGTCATCTGATGCGGTCATCCGAAACGTCATAAGCCTGGTCCAGGCTTACACCCTCTCCCCCTCAGAAGCAATTGACCATCGTTCCCAGACGTCAAGCGCTGCACAATCCTTCAACTCTTTCTGCAGTAGCCACTCATCGTCCTCCGGTCCATAACCGTGCCAATGAACCAAGTATTGAGTGCCACGGCCAATTTTACGCTCATCGACGATGTGATCGATAACATGTTCAAAACAGCCATCGTCAGTCAGCACAGGCGGAGGCCGAGGACGCTCACGCATCAGGAACAACGATGGGTCATTAGACACAAAACGATGGAGTTGGTTGGCGTGGACCATGGGATGAATTTTTGAAGTGGGGGGCAGGTCGAGTTGATAGGATGACGTTGCAGGGTCAGCATGCACAATGCGGAAAGGGCCATCAAACCTAGGCATAAACTTAGTGACATGTTTGTCTTTGGAGGATAAAAACTCCTGTCATCTGTTTTTTGTGGATAGTAATACCAGGTCGCCTGCTTTGAACAAAGGGTCGGTGGAGTGATGCTTGTTGGCCGTGAGGGCTTGGGCGAGCTTGGCTTGGTGAAGTCGGTCTTGGGCTTCCATAACGTCTGCTTGCAGACAGGAGAGGAAGGCGTGCACATCAGCCTCAGCCATGGTACACATGCTTGTGGGAGCAAAGGGAAGCAGTGGAGGCACAACATGTGGCGAACGACCCAAGTGGAGCTGGAAATGAGAAAAACCAGTGCTAGCATTCACTGAATTCATAAGTTGGAACTGCACCCGGGGCAGCACCACGACCCAGCCACATTGGTTGCAATCCACATAGAAGCGAAGCATTTGGTTAACGGTTTTGTTTGTACACTCACTAGCACTGTCAGTCTGAGGATGGAAAGTGGTCGACAATTTGAGTTTAACCCCTGTGAGACATTGGAGAGCATGCCAGAATTTGGAGACAAAAAGTTTGTCACGATCAGAGATGATGTCGAGCAGTAGACCATTTTCACAGTACCAGTGGTCAAAGAAAAGGGATGCAAATTCAGGAGCGGTAATTGAGTCACGACAAGGAATGAGGTGGATATCAGCTCCCAGCCGATCAGTGATGGACATGAGTGTGTTGAAACCATTGTCTTCGGGCAGTGGGCCAATAAAGTCAATGGCGATAGAACAGCCACAATCGTTAGGAACGGGTAGTGGGTGGAGTGGACTGGTGGCGGCAGTTGTGGGTGATTTGTTATGCATGCAGTCAACACATGCCAGAACATAGGACTCCAGGAGGTCCTTTCGCATATTCGGCCAGTAGAATGATTGGCGCAGTGTGGCATAGGTTTTGTCTCCACTGAAATGGCCAGATGAGTCATGAGCAAGGTGGAAGAGTGTTTCACGAATGTGTGCAACACGAGGAATAACTAAATGGCCAGCTAAGAATAGCAGACCATTGCGCTCCGTCAGGTTGGGAAAGGATTCAAGAACCGAAAAGAGTTTGTGGCAGTAATCATCTTCAGAGTACCCTTTCAGAATGTCAAGTGTAAGAGACTTATCATGTTCGATCAAAAAGGATGAGGCCGTTGCCGGTGGAACATTGGAAAGGAGAGCTGCAACAGTGCCGGTTGGTGCCGAAGCAGGAGATGAGAAGGAAAATCGAGACAGTGCATCCACCACAAGGTTGTCTGCACCCTTGATGTAGCGGATGTCGAGGTCAAATTGAGCAAGCAGTTCAGACCAGCGTGCCTGACAACAGGACAGTGTACATTGCGATTGGAGATACTCTAGGGTCTTGTGATCAGTGTAGACGATGACTGGAGCACCTAGGAGTTTGATGCGCCATTTTTCCAAGGCGCAAATGACCACAAGCAGCTCTTTTTCATGGACCGGGTAGTTTAGCTCAGGGCCATGTAAAGGCTCGGAGTCAAAGGCAACAGGGCGAGACAATTTGAGGTCTTTTCCCCATGACAAAACGGCACCTGTGCCTTTATTGGAAGCATCACATGTGATGAAAATCTGGTTCTCACCAGGGTTATCATGGTCAATTGTAGTGAGGCATTCTGGGCTTGTGACAAGACGTTTGATGTTTGCAAAGGCAGTAGCATGGTCGCTATTCCAGGAAGGAAAGTGAAGCTCAGCGTCCTTTGTCATCAGGGGATTGA
This sequence comes from Austroboletus festivus, assembly GCA_038088875.1. NCBI lineage: Eukaryota > Fungi > Basidiomycota > Agaricomycetes > Boletales > Boletaceae > Austroboletus > Austroboletus festivus. Next base: position 7,342 of record JBBPJU010001434.1, on the reverse strand, counting down.
GAACACAGGTGAGGTCGGCCAAACATGGTAGGTGGTTTCCCAGGTAACAGACCAGTCCAAGGAAGGCACGCACATCACGTGCAGAAGAAGGGGTTGGCCAGTTGAGAATTTTCTGTACCTTGGCTGGGTCAGCCTCAATACCAGTGGCCAACACGATGTGACCTAAAAATTTAACTTTAGTTTTGAACAAGGCAGTCTTTTTGAGTGAGCAAAATAAGCAATTGGCATGCAGTGCTTTGAGAACCTTCCGGACATTAGTCATGTGCTCGTCAATAGTTTGAGACCAGATAATAATGTCATCCATATAAACATGGCAAATTGAACCAATAAGGTCCCGGAGTGTGGTGGCAACACACCGCTGATGGACAGAAGGGGCATTGCATACACCCATGGGCATGACGGTCCATTCCATGAGCCCGACAGGAGTGTGCACCGCAAGCCATTTAGTGTCGTCTGGATGAACTTTTGTTTGAAAGAAGGAGTTAGTCATGTTGATTTTACCAAAGAATTTACCCTTGGTGCAGTCACATAGAATGTCTTCGACTCGAGGCAGTGGAAAGTTATCTGGAATGGTATTAGCATTCAGGGCACGGAAGTCATTTACCCAACAAGGAAGGACTGTTGGGTCTGCTTTAGGAATGATGAAGGCAGGCGAAGAATGGGGGCTGTTAGATGGCTGTAGATGGCCCGCAGCAATATGTTGGTTCAGAAGGACTTTCCATGCTTCACAGTACTTCTTTGGGCAGTCGTAGCCATGCTTCTGTATGATTAAAGAAGTGTCTTTCGGTTGCACCCTGAAATAGACATTGTCAGGCAAGGTGTCAAAGTGTGGAATATCAGTGGGGAAACGGTCAGCAAACTCGTGTTTGATTTGCTTGTCACAAGCACGCAAACGCTCGGCAAGGGCCAGTTGAGAAATGCGAGTTTCAACAGCAGACACAATGTCCACATTGGGGGTGGTGACCGCATGAGCATTGGCAATCTCCTGATATCGAAGGAGCTTGGTGTTAAGGTCGTTCAGTAGAGATATGTGGTTGTGGAGGGCACTATCAGAAGGCAGGTCTGTGTAGGCAGAACATGTCAGTAGAAGGGGGGGCACAGCCACCTGAGAGACAGGTGGAGGCATGAGATCCTGCCCCATAGTCATCATCACACAGCGGTGTGACAAGTGATCAATGATGATGCCATTATGTTGTAAGAACAGCAAGCCCAAGAGAAGGGGCATACAGAGGTTGTGAGTAACAAGTGCACGTATGGAATGTGTCAACACAGAGCCATCAACAGAACGAGGGGGAATTTTAACGAAATGAGAAAGCGAAAAAGATTGTTGTCCATCCGACATTGAAACTGTGGCCACTCTGGGCCTTTCTAACACAAACAACCAGAGCCCAAGTCATGTCGCAAGGGCTTCCTCAATTAAAACTAGGGATGACCCATTGTCAATGAGCGTGTCGAGGGCAATTGGTTCTGCCACGGCAGGCCCAGAGAGCTCGCAACACCAACATAGATGAGAAACAGAAAGTGGGGCAACGCACTCATCATCTGAATCTGAATGTTCATCCTGCAGAACAGCTGGCGGCATAACAACTGCAATTACTTCGTCATCATCATCATCATCGTTTATGTGTGCCACAGTGGCCTTGAAGGGCATCTTGGAAGTCTTGCCCTGCACCTGGATGTCGGTCACAGTCAATGGCTTATAGGACACGCCATCAGGGAAGCCATTTGGGCATGAGGACAAGATGTGGTCGACAAAGAGGTGACGACATTTCATACAGCCTTTATTTTCACATAGGAGTTTTCGTTCATTGTCCGTGAGGGGTGGTAGGTGTGAGGAGGAAGTGCCTGAGCCTTTAGCATTCACCCGAGGCTCACGAGACTGCAGAGCACGCAAGCTATCGGTCATAGTTGCACGGCCTTTGAGGATCCCACACACAGATTGCTCGAACTTGTCCTGATAGCGATGGAGATCACGCAACCATTTTTCATCAAGCTTTTTGACCTTTTCGATCCACTTCCAGAGATCATTTTCGGTTTGGATGTCAGACGAGTGATATTTGACAGCGAGATCAGGATGGAGCTGTGCTTCGAGAAGGTAGCATAGTTGCGCATCAGAGAGGTGTGAATCGAGGTTGAGCAGCAGTGCATTCTGGACTTGAACCTCCATAGCCCATTCAGTGAAGGGACAATTGAGTTGTTGTGAACTGAGGACCTTCTGGCATACCTCTGCGGCCCAATCGGATGGCAGCCAAAGCATCCAGAGTTCCATCATAAAAGCCACAAAGGTAAGGGCATCAAGGCAGTTGCAATTCGTGGCATACCACTGTTGTAGGTGAGCGTCTTGCAGACCCCATGTGACACGTTGGACTTGGCATTCAGGGGCCACATCCTTATGGGCAAAATAGGTGATGCAACCGATTTCCCAACTGCAGAGAGCGTCAGGGGTGATGTCACCCTGGGCGAGGACAGGAGGCTTGGTAGGCGCAGATTAGACGAATTGCCCGATAAGGGAGGTGGAGCAGGATGGAGCAGACATCATTGGTTCGTCGTCAGAGGAATCGGATATAGACTGGAGACTGGGGAGAGAATCAATGGAGGAATCAGGGTTGACAACAGCAGCAGCAGTGGAAGTAGTTTTGGCAGTAGATGTGGCAGGTGAGGTATGTACGAGTTCAGCGGTACAGCGGGCAGCTTCTTGGCAAGTGAGAGGCATGCGATAACAGTGTTGGCAAGATATGGAGAACGAAACGCCTGATGAGACATTCAAAAAAAGTGAAAGGCTGCTGGATGGCGGCAACACTCAGACGGCAATGGAACGTGAATGGGCGTCTATACAGCAAGGCAACAGAAAGACAAAGAAGAATGAGGAAGAAAAACAAGATGCTCGAACAGCGTCATAGTCCACCCTATATATCTATATCCCTGGATGCCATATTTGATGGCATCCTGATGCGGTCATCCGATGCGGTCATCCGAAACATCGTAAGCCTGGTCCAGGCTTACATCCACGTTCCCATGAGTGCATGAGATCCTGGATCAATGGTCACAGATAATGATTGAGATTTTCTAGAGAAGGCTGTTAAGGTCCAGGAATTACTTCAGCCAGATACATATTCTCAGGCTTGTATCAAATTTCAAGGGGAAGATTCAAACAAGCCATGGAGATTATTCTGGATGAGGAGCATGCACCATGCAAGCTCATCCCTTCAGGATTAAAGAAGTCAACATGAAGTGTGAAAAGGCAGCAACCCTCATCGCCACGATCAACAAAAAGGCATTCAGATTTTGGGCCACAAAATTCTTGCAAAAAGTTGGCATAAAAATGTTCCATGAGAATCAAGGCTTCTGAAAACCTGATAATAGTGAGGCAGCAAGGTCATCACATGACTTGTCCATCAGACTCTCAATATTGCCATGGGAGAGGAGGTGGGCAAGATAATCATGGAAATCATGATATAGAAATGTCTTCTTTGGCTGGTGGATTCCCTGATTGTTGGAACTAAGCAATGGTTCTTGGCATTGAATTCCTGGCTGTGGGAAATTGGTACAGTATTCGGGATAAGAGGGGTCAGCAGAACCTTCCATCATTGGAGAATATGTATAATGGCATGTACAGACTGCAAATGGGATGGTTTTACAGGTCAGATTGGATTTGATGATAACTTCCTCGATAGTGGATGGGACTTGTCTCAAGATATTTTCCTGTGATGTCGATAGCAATCCAGTGCCAGAGAATGTCTGAAAAGTAACAAAAAGGATAAGGGAGAGTGCCCCCATGATAAAGTTTCCACCTCACTTCCCAATCCACATCACAGTGGTACAGATTGTCCTGATGACTAATGCAAGCTGTGGAATAACATCCATGCGATCAATGGGGGACAATTGCATAGCTGTAACATCAATTCTATAAGGACTCTCTGGCAAATTGAAAATGATTGACATACAGGTCTCAATTTCGATGGGGTGCTCCGACATCGGATCTTGCTGTATCTCAGGCATGACTTGGAGCTGAAGTGCATCTAATGCAACCAAAATGTCCTGCCTTCATGCTATGATTCGACTGGTCTCACGATTTATTCTTTCCGTTGCCTGGCATAATGTGGCAAGCTTGTGGCATAGGAATGGGTGATGATCCAGGTCGAGAAATAGGCGATGACAGTGCTGAATTCGCAAATCAATATTGTCCAGTAGTTTGAGAGCTCTTCGAGAATGTTGATTTCGATCTCTCTTTACAAGATGTTGAAATGAAGGTGATTGAAAAGATGGTGGTGACTGAGGAGGAAGTGATAACTGATGTGGAGCCAGCTGTGAAGCAGCAGGAGAATCTGGGTGGCTGATAAGTCACTGGAAGCTGCTTGCAAGGTCGTCGGGCAAGATTAAACCGACATCCCCAGCTACAAGGCAGCTGCTAGCCCCCATTTCCTGAAAATCAGAGCGTGAGTTCCATAACTTGCTGGTAGTGGTGCACGAATCTGGCCCTTCGTCTGTAATTGTGAGTGTGAATAAATGTCCACTCAGATCATTCATAGCACCCTGTCCTGATTGGATCGGTAGATTAGTTGTATTTGTGCTATCAGATGTTGGTACAGATGAAGTGGCACTGGTGCGCTCGCTCTTTATGCAATTGAGGTGGATGGGAATGCATCGTGCCTCCATCAGGATACCTGCAGGATTCCACAGGAAGCATTGTTCACAGATGCATCATTTCTGAACAGGGCGTGAAGGTGCCATTAAGTGAGTGCTGGGATACAAGGGGAATTTCAGCATGATTTAAACTCGAGAGAGATTGAATGTATACATATGTATGGTTGTGATGGCATCAACACTGAGATAGCGTGACACAGCTGTATGAATGTGTCTGCAAATGACCTGATGCAGCATGATTATCTTTACATGATCATCTGTCAAAGTAGAAAAAAAGGTACTTGTGATCATGATGACAATTGTACTCCCCCATCTGCATCGCTCATTAACTCAGAGTTGCCATGCTCTGAGCTTGGTGGGCAACATGCGATGACAGTGTTTGTGTCTGAGCAATGGAACACACCTTGCATTGACAAAGTCTGGTGATCGTATAAGGTAACTACCATATAATCATTACATATTGCAGGATTACTCTCTGTGGCCAAAGCATAGAGTTTATTTCTAGAATAGTGTAAGCTTGATGGTAAAAGGCACGATGACATGAACCTACTAAAGTAGACATTTTTTTCATCTAAACTCGGTCTCATGGCAACATGCATGACTGGAGGTATACTTGAGCCGCATCATGACAAGGTCTGTAACTAGCCAACAATTCGAATAATTCTCCAGGTCAGGGAATGCATCCAGAGCCTTAGCAAGAGAATCAGATAGCATGCAGGTCAACATAATTTAAAAACAGTACCTTGTCATGAACCTCCTTTAAATGTACAGGGCTCTGTGCAGATGCACATTTGGTTGTATCGAGATGTTCACCTATGAGCTTATGCGTGAAATTCTGTGTAAAAAGTAATTATTAATGGACCTTATGATTACATCAAATCACAAACCTTGAATTTGGCAAAGGTCTTTCGATTCCAATCCACAGCATTTTCAAGATTATATCCCCCTCTTCCGGGGCAACTGGGCTCACTGGGAGGCTTCAGTATTTTTGCCCCTTCTGAGATGGTGCTTGAAATCGACTCAGCATCTGAGGTTAAGTCTGAAGAGGATGAGTGCTCAGAATGGGATTCGGAGCCTGCACGGAAGTGGGATTCAGCATGACGAGCTTGCTTTACGGGAGGATAAGGTGACTTGGCGACCCGAGACTCCTTGGAGGGAAGCTTCTGAGTAGGCAAAGGAGAATGCTCTGCCTCAAGTTGAATGCTCTGAATGGGGGCAGCATTCCTGACCTTTGAAGGAAGAATTTCATCTGCAAGAATACTAGGAGTGTGGTATAGTTGGATAGTATTACCAAACAGTTCCAGCTGGTTGGTTAGCAAAGAGGGAAATGCAGGCAGGGCAGAGTTTTCATTGTAGAATGGAGGGATGGGTTTAGCCTTTGGCATGATGATGCTATTGTGTCAGGTTCAATGTTACCTTCATATTTATGCACAAGGACACAATAAACAAATCATCAAGGCGCTTGATGGTGCATGCTCTGATAATTGACTATATGGCCCCACATACACCGCCATCAATGCTCATTTGCAGCAGTCCATGCTCTGATAATTGACTATGGCCCCACATATGCCACCATTGGTCAGAGTAGTGCTAACGTTATGCTCATTTGTTCATCGGATTAGGGCATGCTTTAATTATGACCCCATCAGCAGAGCATGTTGCAAATTGAATAAAGTAACTATGCCTGTTATTGTCAAGCAGGTACTTAAATTTGGTCAGGGGACTCCATATGTGCAAGCACTTATTGAATTCTGTCTGATGAGTCTCCTCTCTTATCATCAATGTGGCCATTTACCAAACCCTCACCATCTCTCTACTGTGAAACTACATCTTTCAAACCATCAACAAATGCTATCCATGCACTTGCCATCCCTAACAACGGGCAGGTCCTCGCGTGTGGTGGTAGGTCTGAATCTTCATTATAGTTGTGCTGAAGTCTAAACTCTCATCTGCTTAGGGATTGATGGCGTGAAAGCATGGGACTTGGAATCTCACCGTGAAATACCTACTAGTGCTCCTCAAAATGGATGTGGGGCAGTGACTTGTTTGATATGGATGACGACTAGAGACAGTGCTGTGGAAACACTCTGCTATGGCAGTGGTCTTGGTTACCTGGTCTTCCTGCATCCCAATCCTGTTGACATGAATGAAACCTATAATATATGATCAAAAACTGAAAGTCACCTTCAGAGGCAGTATCAGGAATTTTGCGCAAGAAGACTTGGGTCAGGGTTAGAAGTCACCTGTCTCGCTTGGGATAGCTCATCATCTGATGGAGGATCACAAGTCACCATAGGAATGTGTGATAGCGCAGTTCAAGTGTTCCTGCTTGATGCAAACTCTCAGCTCCAATCCATTTTTTCTGGTCATCTCGAATGCACCATTCCAAAGTTGATTTCGTTTGCAGAGCATGGATACATTTATATATTCAGCCTATTTGATGGGAACATGTGAGTACAATCACAGACGTCTGTTCAGTAAAATTATGCTTACCAAAGTTTAGTGTGAAGATGAGAATGAGTAATGGTGATATTGTAAGCAAGTACCGCTGTGGGACAGTAATGTATGTACTAGTCATTGAAGATATTAACTACAGCGGCTGTGCTGCAGTCAGTCCATGCAAGGGCCTTGTGGTTATTGATAACACATACAATGGATTTACATTGTATCACCTTGAGGGCATGGCAAAAGGTCCAAT
>JBBPJU010001433.1:0-11891 GCA_038088875.1 Austroboletus festivus | reverse complement strand
TCAGCCTCTCGGAATGACCCGTCAGACTCCGCATTTTATTCAACCCTTTCACTTGAACCTCCTAATGCCACCACTTGTCCACTCAATCGACCTCCTATCTATACGACTTTTAAAACTCGTTGGGAATATTCCCGAGATCTCAGTAAGCCGATAAGGTAGGCCGCCGTATCGAACGTGTGATAAACCATTGATAGGTCCATCCCTATGGCGCTATAACTGCACATTTATTCTGTGCCTTTTTTTTCATCTTCCGCACGGTTTTTTTTTGCTGACTTTTTTTTTTGTAGTCACGTGTGACTAACACGGCCACAACCGCAGACGTCCCTCTCAGCTGTACCTAGCCTCGACCCGTAATATGTACCCATGGACCTACAGGTACAGGTAAGTTAGTAATGAGTACACATACACACTCATGGCAAGCAGCTTATTGGTTCAATAGCAAAGATACAGTACAGTAGTACTAGTTGTAATCATGTATGTATGTAGAGGACATCCGTCCGAGTGTGCATAGCCGCTCCTGATGTCATCACAGTGGTTCGGGTGCGTGGCTGTGAACCTCGTGAAAAAAAAGCAGCTAAAGGAGTGGCTATGCACACTCTGACGGATGTAGAGTACCTCTACATACATACATGATTACAACTACTACTACTGTACTGTGTCTTTGCTATTGAACTAATAGGTTGCTTGCCATCATGGAGTGTGTATGTGTACCTATTACGGGTTGAGGCTAGGTACAGCTGAGAGGGACGTCTGTGGTTGTGGCCGTGTTAGTCACACGTGACTACAAAAAAAAAGTCAGCACGAAAAAAAAGTGGCTGAAAAAAAAAAACTATCGTGCGGAAGATGAAAAAAAAGGCACAGAATAAATGTGCAGTTATAGCGCCATATTGACACTCTTTCGTAGGGCATTTGAGAGTTGCGATTGGACGACCCCATCCCCAAAGAGGAAAATAAGGGTCGCTTATCGGTTTCAGCAAGCGGACTTGTCTGGAACGGTCATAACTGATCGATGATCCTGGACCGCTTTCACATTTAATTCGAATGTTCGTAATCGGCGGCGTGAGTCGAGTTCACTCGTGATATACAGTAGGATATCAGCCGACAATTTGTTGGCCATTTTGTCCAATGATATGCATGGAAAATCGGCAAGCCTTTTGATGATATTCTGCAATGGCCGAGTTATCAAAAACATCTGTACATTACCACTGCTCATGATCAGGCCGTCAAAGAGGTTTTCCACCTCCTCGCACTCATCAAATGCTTCGACGAGAACGAAAGGCTTTTGACATTGCCGAAGGGGTCCATGATATTGATGGCTACTTTGAGTAGTTCATCAAGCAGACCCTCTCTGTCCATTATAATGCCACAGGAGTGCTGCGTTAATTTGGCAAGAGGGATGCGTGGTACTTCTATGACGCTCATCGGTTGCCCAGTTCAACAATCACAATAGATGTGGACTACGATTTGTCTGCTTTTTCGTGTTATCGAGGTCGTTGATGGCGTAGCCAAACCGACTTTCCAGTACCAGTTGTATAACCATTCACAATCAATAGCAGAGCAATTTCAATCGTAGAAAAAAAATGGATGCGCCTTTTTCCTGTAGCCATAATAACGAATCCTTTTCCTTTCATGACCTATGCGCATCTGTGGTAGGCAAGTGGCCTTATGGATGTATCAGATTGACGTAGCGACGATGTCTCTCGATGCATCGGAGCAATTCAGGAGATTGAGCACTTTCAGTAATTTCCTCAGTTTCCGAGCTATGTGCATGATATTATCAGCGGTCGTTTGCGCTGGAGGTGGTTTTATGCACATACAAACGACTCCTCCCTCCCATGTAAGGTCGCAATATCATTCATTGAAGCATGGATAGTTTGGATGTCAGTACGGTTTGGATATCAGTACGGCCTTGCATGCAGACATCCTTGGTACGATCTGCTAGGAGCATGGTCATGCAGGGAGGTTGAAGAATGACTATTTCAGAGAGTGCTGCATGCTGATGAATTTGTTTTTTCGTGGCTCCTGTGCAGCGGCGTTATGAGTGTTGCTCCACCATTCGCCGTGAGTAAGAAATTAAAATGAACCTCGCTGGCGTAGAAAGGTGCGATCGCCCAATTCACGTCGTTTTCTTGGATCTTGGGCTGATTTTGTTGGTGTGAGCCCCGCAAATGGTTGTATGTCGTCGATATTGAGCAGCTCTACCGTCTGTCCCAACGTGCTCAAACATGCTTTGGATTCTAGTCCAGAGAGCCAGTTCACGAAGTGGTCATCGAGTGTATAATGACGACGCAACAATGGGTCATTAACGGCGTTGAGGAAGGCGCGAGCCCCACTGGCGATGGTTTATAACTCAAATTCGAGCCGGATGAGTATTGGAGAGCCTCTCTGTAGTGGCGTACAGAGACATGACATTTTGGAAGTACTAGATAGCTAGCAGGATATCACGTAGAACGCATTTACAGAATGCATGGCGAGCATATCGTTGTTCTAGGAGACCTGGCCCAGACAGATTGTCCTGTATTCATCCGACCAGAAAGTATATTCACGCACTCCACCATTTTCATTGAGACGTGCCGTGCACCCTGTTTCTCATTAGCATCAGTATCCTCTCCTTGGTTGTCTTTGACGAGCCCGCTTGGATGTCAAACAAGATAACAGAGCGCCGTTACGAACTGGCGGACGAACCATCACCAGGGTTGATGGCGATCACTAACTGTGATTCTCAGGGTCCACCAGATCGTTTTTTTTTACGTCGTCAAGGCTGCCGTTCATCGGCCACCGACCGTTCATGAGAATCAAGATCTCTCGTCCAAACGCCGCGCTCTTCCATATCTCGTTGAAATTGGCAGATATCTTCCATTCAGGCATGTCCGATATGTAAGAGGATGACTGTAGGACAATAGCTCGGTCCATTAGTCGCTGCCCACCTCCCCCTCCCTGATAACTCGACCACTACACGGTATATCTCCACGATGGTAAAAAAGAATAACAAGATAAGCGTGTTGACTATCAGCGCTCAGGGGATCGGACGGCCCCCGGCATCCCATCTGATTACCGAGCTCAAACTCGTCCGGATAATCGGAACCGATGATGCGGCTCATGCAACGAGGCAAACGAAGGGCGTATCTCGACATCCAACTTGAACTGGTGTCGAAGTTGGACTGGTCGTACGCGCACACAAACTCCTCATGGACCGGACCCAATGTCACGTCCCTTTTTCAGAGCGCAATCACCCTCATCTTGCCGAATCAGCACACCGCTTTTCAACGTTGTTAACGCGACGCGAACGTTCCCTAACAGTCTGACGATCCCAATGGAAGAACTGACTTCTCATCGGGTTCTGTGACCGCCATCGGCAGACCGCATGACACTTGAACGCTTTTCATGAATGATCGGTTTCATGTTATGGACTTTGCTGCGTTCCAATGCCCATCAGCATTCATACAACTATTCATCCATCATAGGTCGCATTACTTAAACCATATCGGGCCAAATGCCACTATCATCCTATCAGCAAAAACCCTGACGCCCTGATGGGCACGATGCATGATGGCACATTATTCATATTCATAACATGACTATGAAAGATTTGAGCCGTTGTCATCGGTCGATTACTTACGGTGCATGTCCGTGCATCCACTTCTACTTCATGCGAGCGGGAGTTGAATGGGGACAACTTGTGACCTCACCGTGTAGGTTGGTAAGCTTTGCCTGTGACTTTGCCTCGTTCAGTGCCGTTCGACGGGAATGTGTCACCTTTGCGCCGACAATCCCAACTCCGCAGTGTTGTGTTTAGTCCCATGACAGACACGCGACTCGTACAAATGCGATCTGTCACCACCGGGCGTACTCGGGGGAAAAGAGGGTCCAATAACTTCGAATAAACGGGCATAAGATACATACGAGTACACCGAGTAGATGGGAAGACAAGAGAAATTCAAGGTGAATGACGCGCACGACGCACACATGCATGTTCAGTCAAACCATCTCCAAGGATGGCATTGACTCGTACGTGATGGGTTCTGGACTAGCTTGATCGAGCAAAGAAATGATATTCTCGATGGCCGTCAAACTCCTCCCGTCTGCAAACAATCCTAGTCGAAATTCGTACGACATGGAAGAGACAGAGCTTGCGCTGCGAACGTGGCTGACACTGACAGCATCAAGTTTGGCCAAGGACGCCGAATGGCGCTTGGTGGTCAGAGAGCTTGCGTCCGATCCAGGGACAGAATGGGGTGTTTCTCGGAGGTCTCGAGGCGTTTCGTATCCCTGTGTGACGAGTGTTGGACGGCTTTCGTCACGGACTTTGTTCAACCTGGGAGTACTGGTTTCGTTTTCACTTGCATCAACATCGTTACCTTTGTTGCACAGCTGGTCCTCTGCCTCGTCGACATTGACAAAGATGGATATACCGAAAGCGTCGAGAGCCGAAGACGACGAATACAGGGAGGCGGTTGAGGTTCCCCTAGTTAGCGGAGAAAGTACAATCGTTCTCATAGCCGCAGAGGTATCACTATCCCAACATGAAGCATCCATGGGACCGGCAAAGTTCCTGAGTTTCCCATCAACGGATACCCATACATCGGGTGAGGCCACCTTTCCAAGTGGACTCCACGGAGAGGGAAGACGGTCAATGTCCACCGCCTTGGTTGGTGAGTGTATGCAGCCACGTCGGTTGCCGAGTGAAATGACCTCCAGACTTCCATCAGACATCGTGGTGGGTGAAACAGAGCTGCGATCAGGCCGAACTATTACCGCAGGAGACGGTGACCTGGGCATAGTAGGTGACCTCGAGTGAAGAGAGTGAAATAAAGGACTTTCAGTACTGCGAGGACCCCGGATAGGTGACGGACTTTCTGGTGAGGCCAAGGGAGTCGACGGGTTGACCTCGGGAGGACCCGTGAAAGAGGGAGGAATACGCTCAGTTTCGGAAGCAAGATGGGGGACTGCAAAGGACTGAGACGTCGGGAACAAGCCAGACAAGGATATGATCGGAAACGGGCCTGTGGGAGGATGAAAGATGAGTTCGGGGTCACTGAGGATACGCTTTGATGTGAGCGACCGGGAGCGGCAGACAGGCGTTTTTCGGGGTGTTGAGGAGGTGGGAGTGCTTGCTGCGGAAGAAGTGCGTTTCAGGGGTGCCGGTTCCTTTACGCGAGCGCCGTGTAAGATGCAGGTTCTCTGGCGTGAGGTACGTCTTGCGGTATCGGTGCTCGGTTTCGCCTTGCGCAACTTTGCCGTAGCGGGGACAGGGAGGTCGGCGGCCGAGGGTGATTTCTTGAAGAGGTTGGCGAAGAAACCAACAAAGGAGGACCAGAGAGCCCTGAGAAACCCTGGGTGCTGATTATTTGCGGTCGGTTGTGGCATACCGGTCGCGCTACGCGAGGTAGAGGAACGATGTGATAGGGTTAGAGTGAGAAGAGGGCAAAAAAGGAGCGGGTCGGGTTGTAGTAGGGTATGGCTGACCCGTGGCGTACCGAGAGCGGGTTGTCAGCCATTCGCAACAGGACTGAAGCGACGGCATGCCTCAGTGAGGGATCGATCGTCGGCCTCGCGCTATCAACGCGCTTGTTGCGTGCCATGCAGTACATGAACTAAAATAAATAGACGAGATTCAAGCGCGCGAATCTGATCCGTAACCAAGACTTTAGTACATAGCTGTCAATCGTGTCAATGAGGGTGAGCAGGAGGAGGGGTGGAAGGGGTCACATGTAGGATCAAGAGTTGCACGTTTGGTTCGTTAAATGTCCCGGCGGTACTGATCCATGAGAGGGTGACGACTCTTTTTTCTCCCTTTATTTCTCGACCGGCGCAGTATCCATGCACCATGCCCTCTCACATCGACATCCACCAGCAAGAAAACGACGCCCTCGCACCCTTGCCTCAACCACCACCACGACGGTCGACCGACCAGGGCCAGTCATTTAACAGGTTCTGCCCCTCAGACACCCCACACTCAGATTCAGGCCTCAGCCTCTCGTCTAGCTCATCTGGCGAGGTCAGTCTATCGCCTTCCCTTTACGTGGTTATATAGCCGGTCATGCTCGACCGCATAGATCACTCGCCACCTGAGTCGCTCCACAGACATCACGTTTACCTTTGTCCTTGTCCAACTCTCTAATCCCGAACATGTCATCTGATTCCTTTCTATTTTCTCTAGATCATGGGCACTCCCTTTGATCTTGGTGCCCAACGTTTCGAATATCCATTCCCCCAAGCCCAGGGCTCACCAACGGACTTATTCTTGCCACCCACATCCTCTATTACTTCTCATTCCCACGCCGCCCAGTTACTACACTCATGGCCAATTCACATATCCAAATCGTTCCCTCTCACTCCGCCCCCGCTCGGAAGACTCAAGGCACACCCGAAACTACGTCCTGCCGCCGTCCGTGAACCGCCCGTCCCACCCGGCCTCGTCAAACGGCGAGGTCGCGTCGCCGGCGTTCAACACCAGTCCTCTTCCGAAGAACCAAGCGACAAGAGTGATGTCAACGATGAAGTCGCCCGAGCACGAAGGGCCTCTCGCGCTCCGCAGTTCCTCACGCAGGCAACTGCGCTCCATCCACCTCAGTCCGATGGCGCGGCGTTTACACCGTCGGAGATCGTCCCGATGAAACAGGCTAGCTCGCTTCCCGTTGGGTCGTTTGACCTACACAATGTCAACGGACTAGCAGGACCGATCAACGACGCTGGGGCTACAGAAGGCGTTCCGCGTCTACAGGTTGTTGTAAGTGCTTCTGCTTACACCGCTTGACATGCGACATAGGGAGAGCCATTTCAAAGAGCCACACATGCATCCATGCATCCCTGTACTGTCGTCTTCTCGATCTTCTGGCCAGTTATGCTTACCCACTGAACTCGATCTGTTAGCTACAGCAAGACAGGAAGGTACGCCGTATGCGCGAGGAGATTTACTCCTTCATGTTCTATTGTTGGGTAGCTGCCAGTCAACGTGAGTCGTGATCTTCCTTTGCACCGGTGGATGCAGTTCATGAGATCTAATCTAGTGTGTTACTGGGTTTTTCGTTTTCTTGGGCGGTTCTCGAGGGCCTAACCAGAGGTCAATGATTTGTACAGTATGTCCGTCCGCATCCGTGGGGTAATAGCTCATCCGCCTGTCAGACATTCGCATCTGGCTTGCACATCTGCACCAGCTGTATCTATTCCACTGAGCACATATTATTCCCATGCATGCCCCGGCACTACATTCATCTGTATAAAGGAAAATCTCTCTTATATGTCTTGATAGGTAGCCATACGCTATGCAGTCTACGATACCGTCCTCCCTTTTATCGGACAGACATTTGATATCTACTCCAATGCCACTTTCTCTGATAACAATTACCCTTTTTGCGTCTATTACAGACACGTTGGTTTCATTGATGTGATCCTTCGGGCCCCCGCACATTTGAATAGCATGGTCACCACTACCACCCCGCATCCTTGCCTAATATGGCGCCAATACTTGGCGCCCTGACCTCGCGTTCACCGCATGTAGTCCTTACCCCTTCTGTGCATTATCTCGGATTCGAGATGCTCCAACTTCTACCCTGCATTCAAGTTGCCTACCGAAACCTGGCAGTATAAACCCACAACAGCACTGCTCTGTTCCATCATTGTACATTGTAACCTACAGCAACACTGCCTGGTTCCCTTAGTGTAAGCCTACGGAAGCACTGCCTAGTCCCATAGTGTACCTGCAATGAGTTGACAGTCTGTATAAATGCGTGCGAGATGGAATCCTATTCCTCCCGACGAGAAGGTGCAGTGTGCACAGGACCCTTAAGTATTCCCCCCGCCCACGGAGAACCCACTTTACCTTTCTGCCGTCACCACTGCACCTGACAGATAGCGGATCGCCGTATGATCAAAGGGGCACCCCCCACTCCTTGCTACTTCTCCCTATGGTGCACGCCCGATGCGGGAGCTTCGTCATGTCGTCAACACAGAAGGCATGCCACCAATGTGGCGGTGCCAAGCACCCCCGCATTTGCCCCCATCCGTTCGCGACACACGATATAACGCATGAAGATTGGAAGGGGTACATCCTGTAGTGGTAGCGGAAAGATCAGCTGATGAACAGGTTTGTTCCGGACTCTTATCGGACCTCAAGAAGGCAGCATTGCTCTCATCCGCATAGCGCATCCAGTCTAATGTCCCTCCCTGGCTTCTCAACACGAAAACCATGGAGAAGATGAAGCACAAGAATCGGAGTGCGGCAGGTGATCTTATTGATCACTGGAACCACATCGGTTTCTGAACGCGTTATACATACCCCATGGTATTTACTTACAAAGAGTTTCTAGCACTTCTTCAGACCGCGAAGGATGGAAGTGGTGCTCTGTCAGGTGGATGGGCGTTTGAACGGTAAACTGGGTGCTGCGCCGGTTGGAGATCTCAGTCAGGAACAGATTGCCAATGAGTTGCAAAGACGTGACGTGGTGCTCCGTCAGGCGGTAAACTGGGCGCTGCACCGGTACATGATCCCAATCAGGAATCAATGGTTGGTGACTCTCGAAGGCGTGATAGCTCATCCCCCTTGTCCTCCACCTCGTCTTCTGACGATGACAGGTACCGTAGACACAGTCCTGGGGATGAACGTGAAGACGACCATGGGTGCCATGATGCGAGAACTTACCCTTTGAACTGTGTTGTGGCTCGCCGCTTGAAAAGATCAGGGCTGTAAGTTGTTCGTCATCTGTCATTTCAAGGTGTTTAGCGCTACCATTCAACAGAGGCTTTGCATAGGCTCCGGCGAAGTGTGTAATTTCAGTGTCAACGCGCGTCCAAGTAATACTGTACCTTCACAATGTGATTAGCCAGCTTTAGACAAAATTAGTTGCAATTTCAAGTTTAGTCCAAATACCAAACATGAAATACTCGCTGCAGAAACATGAGCTAGCGTAGGCATGAGCATGAATGATGGTCAAGACAACAAGTTTCAAGCTGGTCCGAATCAGGTGTAATAATTTTGGTCCCACTGTTGTTGTTGAACTTCGGATACAGACCTAACTAACAGTGACTCAGATATGTGATGTCTGAGTCTGGTTCGGACGAAACGATAGGAACCCGATATGGCATCGCCACTGAGTCACCGCCCTGGCCTCGCGCTCACCGCGTGCGGCCCTTCTGCGTACTGTCCATTTTATTTATCTCATATTCGGATTGTTCCACCCCCACTGGCATGGTGATTTGCTACATGCTTACCGAGACCAGGCAGTGTAAGCCCATCCGCAGTGCACCGCCCAGTTCTGTCATAGGGTAGGATGTGGCAATGAACTGACAGTCTACTATATAAACCTGGGACATCACATTTACCCCTCACGCCGCCATGATCCAATTCCCCGACGAAAAGAAGGACCCTCAATCAGATTGGGTTTCACCTGGCCAACAAGCTCCGGCCCATACAGCACCCTCCTTCTCCCCGCCCACAGAGAACCCTCCTTATCCTTATGCCGCCGCCACTGCGCCCGGACAAGGTGCTAGCAGTTACGCCATGCCACCCCCACCTTTGCAGGGATACGCCCCTCCTCAAGGTCCCCCGCCTGATTACGTTTATGCACAGACCCACCCAGATGGCAGATCGCCGTACGATCAAAGGGGCGCACCCCATCGTGAAGCATATCCCCCGCCTCCTGTCACTTCTCCATATAGAACACCCGCGCCCGATGTGGGGACGTCGTCGTCGCCGCCGGCACAAGATCCTAACCACATGTCTCTCGGATCCTTCTTTGGCAACAAGGGTACGCCACCAATGTGGCAGCGCCATGCGCCCCCACAGCTTCCCTATAATGCTTTCCCTCCCATGTGTTTGATTTCGAACAGCAAGGATCTAGGCAGTGGTTTCCCAGAACTTCCTCCACCTTGTCAGCTGAATCCACATCCATTCGCGACGCACGATGTGACAGAGGAGGACTGGAAGCGGTACGTCCTGAGGTGATGGAAGATGAACAGGCTGATGAATAGGTTCGTTCTAGATTCTTGTTGGACCTCAAGAAGGCAGCAGCACTGTCGCCTGTACAGCGCATCCGGTCCAACGTCCTTCCCATGCTTATGGGTGCGGGGTTGTTCGGATTCTTTATCACAAGTTCTATTGAAAAGAAGATGAAGTATAAAAATCGGGGTGCAGCGGGAGATCTTGTCGATCATTGGAACCATGTCAGTTTCTGAGCGCGTTATGCTTCGGGATGTCTGCTCACAAGAAATTTTATAGTACTTTTTCGGACCGCGGAGGATGGAAGTGGTGCTCTGCCAGGCATCTCAGCGCTTGAGTGGTAAACTTGGCGATGCGCCAGTTGGAGATCCCAATCAAGAACGGATGGCTAATGGCTTGCGGAGGCGTGAAAGCTCATCCTCCTTATCCTCGTCTTCAGAGGATAATAGGTACAATAGACAAGGCCATGGGGATAATAGACATGGAGACAGGCATACACGCCGTGCTGCGAGGAGAGAGAGGCGTGAGGAGAGGAGGGGAAGGCGGGACCAGAAACGGGCTGAGAGGCGGGAATGGAAAGCGAGTGGGGACAATCTAGTGCCCTACCAACTTTTCGTCACTGCAATCAACTAGGGTGGATGGTGCGTGCTTTCGTAGAAAAGGGAAGCTTGTATACATATAAGTAGCGATGTCCGTCTACCTCTCCTTTAAATTGTGTTGTGGCTCGTTGCTTGAAAATAAGATCAGGGTATCGAGTCAGCTGTTCGTCATCTGTCATTCGAAGATGTTTTGCACCGTAAGATTGTGCTCTGGCGAGAGTAGAAGCAAGGTCGAAAGAGTGGGTAGTTACCAAATTACTCTAATTTGTGTCCAAGCCGAGACCAGTCTCGGTTACAGCAGCGCTATGTCGCAGTCTATCTCAATCAATGACAATGAAATTATTGGCAGACGACTTGACCAAAAACATGTACTTCAGGATCGGACCAGTTTGTCAGCTTATACTTGTACCCGTCACGCCATAATATTAGACCTCGCGGACAAATAGAGAAGATGCCGTCCCTGTATTGGGAGAACTTTATCTCGCGAGATTCACTACGGTTTTCATTGCTCTTCTACATTTTCTTTTGTTGGTAGATAATGACTCCTGCACTCTTGATGCTTCCTGTGGGTATCCCCTTTCTGTTGTTATTCGAAACCTCGTATCCGAAAGCAGTGTCTTGTTGCGGCTTCTAGGAGTTAAAAATCAGATTTTGTCGGATGAATTATGAGAGTCAACCGGTCGACTCACGCCTTGAAGGCAACCTGATGCCGAGTACTGTACATCGTCTGATCAATCACATATGTGGTAAAGTATCATTTCCCTGTCTCTACAGACATCATACTACCATAAATGGCAGATATTGACTGAAGGGCAAGCTCTATGAGCGCCGCTCTTTGATAAAGACCTCAGGCCCGCTCGCTTCCCTGAGATATCGTCTTGCTGCGCCTCTGACTGTCCCTCCATTGACATCAGCCCGTCAGCATGACTTCTGCATTTGTTGTACCTTTGACTGCCCTTTTTCAGAGCAACTACGCGACTCGTACGCTTGCTGTCTTTAACCCATGTCGTAGGAGGCTGATAACTAGCTTTTGCAGTCGCTGTCATTACTGCCGTTGGATATGATTATGGTAAGCCACATGGGTCCTTTTTCGCTATAACGCACTGACTTCTGCACATCCTTAGTTCTTACCTTTTCCGACGAGGTATAATTCTATATACCTCCGGCGGTATTTGTTTTCTTCACTGACAGTCTTGTAGGTAGAATATGTCTGGGTTAGCAAACCAACGTTAGCCAACTTGAGCCGTTTCTGACGAGAATAAAAATAAAAATAAAAACAGAGCAGGCCGTGGACCTGGGTGTCAATACTATTCATCATTGTGCGTGGCGAACTTCACAGCGTGCAGTAACATCGC
>JBBPJU010001431.1:0-11904 GCA_038088875.1 Austroboletus festivus | reverse complement strand
GGGGGTGGGCGGAGGAGACGGGGAAGAAGGGGGGGGGGGGGGGGGGGGGGGGGGGGGGAGGCGAATGCGATGGAGAGGTGGGGAGGGGGAGTCGGGGTTCTCGACGGAAACACCGGTGGAGTTGGGAGAGAGTGGGGAAGCGACGATATGGGGAGGAAGAGTGTGGCGCTTAGCGGATCTGGTGGGATCGTCTGTGGGGGCAGTGGAGTCGGAGTGAGATGGACTAGGGGGTGCGCGTAGATCGAGGCTAGCGCGGGCACGCTCCTCCCACTTTCCTCTGACAGCGTCGAGACTGGGTGCGATGCGGTGGGAATGAGTCCATCTGGGGTGGGTGGATGAGGGAGAATCGGGACGAGGAGAGGACAAGGAGGATGTGCGCTCGAGGAGACGCGTCTGGTATGCGAACGGGCGGGAAGTCGGCTCCATGCGACGTCGACGGTGGGGGTGGTTGGATAGCAAGGGTTATCAGTCACAGCCACTACACAAGATGGACGTGCTCATCGCCGCGCTCGTTCCCCAATCCCGCGACAACGGACAACTCAGAGACGACCTCACCGTCCATACGGCCGACATCCTATCCAGGTCAGTGATCGTCCCCGCCCGCTCATCCTCACCCCACTCACGCTATCCATAGTCACATCGGTCAGTCCTACGAGACTGACACCGCACACCTCGCCAGTCTCATCAAGCGACATCGTACGTACCCCTTCCTTGCCTGCCCCTCGCTCACCCCTCCATAGTGCATCACCACCCGTCCCCGGGGACACCCTCTCTCCGATTCACGAACCTTCTCTCCCGTCTTCTCGACCAGGTCCGTCCCTCTCCCTCGCCCCCCTCGTCCCCCTCACGTCCGCCGCAGCCCGTCCTTACACGCAAACATGAGGCCCTCCTCTTCCTTTACGCTCTCGCCTCTCCCCCTCATCTCCCACAACCCTTCCTCGCCACCCTCCAGCCACCGTCCACCACCTCGAGTCCGGTGGATCCTCCTTCACTGCCACGTCCCTCCAAACCGCTAAAGTCAAAGGCCGACATTCTACGCGATTATCGCGCCAGATTAGGTATGCTCTCACCCCTCCCTCGTCCGTCACTTCACTTACCCGCCAAGCTCGTCCTTGGCTACCCGAGCACCTTCTCTTGCGTGACACCCTCTATCTCCTCCAAGGAATATCTGGTAAATACGTTCAACTAGCCTTCGCTGACAATGATGAGTTCAACAAGCTCGTCTTCCTCGACGACATGGTGCGCTCAGCCCTCTTTCCCTTGTTTCCACCCCCCCTTCCTACTAACAATTCCACAGAAATACGCCATCTCTTCCCCCGTGAGGTCTCTTATTCACAGGCTTGCAGAAGTTGGCCACCTCTATGCTAGAGTCGACTTTTTCGTCAAAGATCGTCAGCGTCGCTCCGCTGTCAGCATGATCGAACAAAGTCTCTGCCATCACCTCCAGGCTCAACTGACAGAATACTACCGTCTCGTCGCCATCCTCGAGTCCCAATTATCATTCCCTTCTCCACCAGATTCAGATAACAACCCCAATAGAACGGAGGGAACAACCGCTCTCACCTTGAAGCGTTTGGATTGCTGGGTAAACGATTGGAGGCTCAGAATGCGCATGATGAGTGTTTGTGTCGAGGGTGCCAAAGGTACCCCCATTCCCCACTGTCAGCACAACTTGGCTAAAGTACACTCATCAGGCGCACAGGGTGGTGCTCTCGTCAATCTCATCCACAGCTACACCGATAATGGTGATCCTTTTGTTCGTAGGTTCACAGACCAGTTACTTGGAGAGGTTCGTCTCTTCATCCCTGCTCACAAAATTCACCCAACTTCGGATAGGTCTCGAAACCCTTCTTTTCAACTCTCCATAAATGGTTGTTTTCAGGCGAACTCTACGATCCCTACAACGAATTCTTCGTTTCTGTCGATCCGGACCTTGCCCACGTACAATACTTATTACATCCTTCCCTACTCGCAGGCAGTGGGGACGGGGTATTTGCCGCACTTGCCGGTGAGGCCGAGGATATGTCCACCGAGCGAGAAAGCGGCCTTCACCTCTGGGAAGCGAAATATCGTTTCAGAAAAGACATGCTTCCCATGTTCGTAGGAGAAGCCTTTGGAAAAAAGGTTAGAATAATTACTTTTCGGCTACCTCACTAATTAAAAATTCTTCCACATAGATCTTCTCTACCGGAAAGAGTCTGAATTTCATCCGGTACAGTTGTCACGACAGTGACTGGGTTGCCACCCGAGAAAAGATGAGTAATACAGGCGGAAGTGAGTTGTTCCTCTCCCACATTCAACTTGAACACATTGTCACCTGCAACAGCCCTTAAGTACAGTGATATCGCGGGACTCGAGCGATCCATAGATTCTGCCTACTCGACGGCCAGTCGGCGACTCTTCGAAGTATTCATTGAAAAGTTCAAGCTAATGGATCATCTTCTTGCTCTGAAACACTACCTACTTCTCGGCTACGGTGACTTTGCAGAGCAGCTCATGGAGGCTTTAGGGTAAGTCACCTCCCGACTAAGGCCTGACAATCCTTGATCGTTTTGGTAGACCAAGCCTCGCCCGTCCCGCAAATACCCTTTATCGACACAATCTGACTGCAACTCTCGAGACAGCTGTTCGCACATCCAATGCACAAAACGACCCCCCAGACGTTCTTCGCAGACTGGACGCACGTATGCTCGAATACTCCCACGGCGAAATCGGCTGGGATGTCTTCACCCTTGAATACAAGGTTGATGCCCCGATCGATACGATACTCGACCCTGATTCATTGGTAAAGTATCTAAAGCTGTTCAACCACCTGTGGAAGTTGAAAAGAATAGAAAGCACGCTAAGCCAGGGTTGGATGAAAATTGCAGGCGCGTCAAG
Source organism: Austroboletus festivus (assembly GCA_038088875.1). NCBI lineage: Eukaryota > Fungi > Basidiomycota > Agaricomycetes > Boletales > Boletaceae > Austroboletus > Austroboletus festivus. The sequence goes on along the minus strand of JBBPJU010001431.1, from coordinate 9,024 downwards.
GACCTTCCTCAGGTTACCAGGCAAGCTTGCTTCCAGTTTTTTTATTTGTTCTCCTACTCATGAAGGATGTTCAGAACTCGAATATGATTGGCACCAGATCCGCATCATCATGGCTGAAATGATACATTTTACTCGCCAAATGCAGGCCTACTGCCAACTGGAAGTGATAGCGTGCTCCTGGAAAGCCTTGACCGACTTTTTCCAAAAGCGTGAAGGGGACCTGGACGCCATGATTGAGACACACCGGTCGTACCTCGATAGAATGGTCAAGAAAATATTCCTACTTTTTCCAAAGGCTGGGAAGGAGGTTTGAGCGCCTTTCCCTGGACCCAAGAATGCTCATATCTGTTTGTATTTTAGGAAAACCTCCTTATTCAAGTCCGAGCTGCCTTCCAGACAATTTTGCAATTTCGTGAGGCTACAGTAAGTCTCGGTCGATCAGTTTCGGTCGCTCGCTGCAACCATCTTGATAGGAAAACTTTTATCATTATTGCTTGTCAGAATCGGCTAGACGAGACCAAGCAAAAGATGCTGATAGAGTATGTCTCTTTTAACGCGTGCTCCATGCCATCTCACCTCGTGTCAGGGTGTGTATACCGCGCCCGCGCCGAATCATGTGGGACCTCAATCCCTTTCGAAAATACGCACGCTCGTGAGGGAATACAGTACATCCTTTAGCGACTCCGCGCAATCCATAGTCCACGCACTCCAATCCCACCCTGATCTCGACTGTCGGTTCCTGGGTATCCGGCTCTCATTCTCGGACTTTTATCGCACGAAGAAAGAACACCAACTATTGCAGCAACAGAAAACATCCTGATGTGCTCGCTGGCATGTACCGACGTGAAGAGACGAATAGCATGGCTGCGGAGCGAGATCTTAGATTGTCGTTGCCAGAGGTACCAATCATCATAATATTAACTTGCAAAGTGGCTTCCACACGTAGGGTCTAGAGCTACAATACTAAGTACCAGCAAAGTACAACATGGGTATACTTGATTAAAGATAGTTGAAAGCTTAATTACCTGGCACTCATACTTTGGGTTCCCTGTACAACTTGAGCAACAGCGAAGAAGTGACGACAGAAACAGACCTGGGAAGAATCGATCAGCGTCGAATACGTACGTCTTCGACTATTATTCACAACTCACGATAGAGCCATAGCTAAGGATGCCCACACGGGAGCAAGACGAGCATGACTGATGGGGTAGATAACACCTGCAGCGACTGGCACTGCAATGATATTATACATGAACGCCCAGACCTGCAATAACGGCTTAGCTATCGTACAATTGAGCTGTGGACATCCACACGGAGCTTACAAAATTCAGCTTTACACGATTAAAAACACTTCGCGACAGATCGCACAAGGTGAGGAGACTCTTGAGGTTCGAAGATACCAAAATAAACGAGGCACTTGAGATGGCAACGTCGCTACCAGATCCGATGGCAATCCCAATGTCGCTCGTTGCGAGAGCCTTAAATACCCGTCAGCATACCGGGACGTTGATAGGAAGATGGCATACAGGCGCGTCATTGATACCATCACCAACCATCGCTACAATACACCGCTTGCTCATCCTCTTCTTGCCCTTACCGAAAAACTTTTGCCATTTCGAACCGGATCGTTTAGTGCCATTTGCCTGCAACCATTCGATCTTTTCTGCTTTCTGGTGGGGGAGTACTCCTGCCAAAATGTTCGTTTCTGGTATGCCAACCATTTTTGCGACTGCTTTTGCCGTAAGCTCGTTGTCACCCGATATCATCCAAGTCTCGATACCCTTGTCGTGCAATAGTCGAATAACATTCGGAGCCTCTGCCCGTAGAGAGTCCGTGACAGCGAAGGTGGCCACAAGAGAAAAGGTTTTAGCACCATCATCCTGAATTGCAAGAAGGACGACACTCTTTGCACTGGTGGCCCACTGGGCCAATGTGGAAGCGGTTTGACTATCCAAAATGACCCCGTGTTCTGTCATCCAGGCTTTATTCCCGATAAGAGCAGTGCGGCCCAGAGTATCGAAGTGGGCCTTTACGCCGCGCCCGGCAACCTCGTCGAAACGTACTGCGTTCAGATGGGCTGCCCCATACTCAACTGCGTATTGTTTGATAGCGGCACCCAACGGATGTGATGATGCAGATTCAAGCTCCGCAGCAACCCCGAGGACGGCCTGGCGCGTCCACGGCTCCGATCCAGAAATTAACTCAAAGTCGGAAACCTGAGGTTGTCCTCCTTCAGTTAGTGTTCCAGTCTTGTCGAATACAACGACATCAACTTGCGCCATCTCTTGGAATGCTTCGCCTCCGCCATGTGCGAGAATGCCGTATTTGGCTGCGAGTCCGGAGCCAACGAGAAGGGCAGTTGGAGCTGCGAGACCGATGCCACAGGGACATGCGACAACAAACACTGCAATCGCAAATTCCAAGGACCACATGGCTAGCATTGTCCAAGTTGAGTGAAAGAAACAGGACAGGAACTAGGCAGTACATACTCCAGCCTCCTGCTTGAACGTCGAGATAGTCACGAGGGATCCTCCCTCCTAATCCTAGAGCAAGCCAGACGATCCAAGTGACGATGGCGAGGAGAGTTATGATCGGGACGAACACGCTTGTAACAATGTCCGCGATGTGCTCGATTGGAGCACGATGCGTTTGTCCTTCACGAACTATACGTACGATATGATCCAACCTACGAATGTTGAGTGTGGCCATACTATCATCGACTTGATACTTACATCGTCGCACCATCAACGGAATCCACTTTGATATCGACAGACTTCGCCTTGTTGATCGTCCCAAGAAAAACTCGATCCCCAACACCTTTTGTGATAGACCTAGCCTCACCCGTGAGAGAACTCTCGTCAAACGAGGTTTCAGCACCAGAAACAATAGTACCATCAGAGGGTGGAGTTGCTCCATTTAAGACACGGACAATGTCTCCAGCCTCGAGGAGATCAACTGAGATTTTTTCTATTTTGAATCCAGGGACAACAGAAAAGTCATCATTCTCGGAAAGAGGGTCGCCTTTCTCAAGGTCTACGCTACAAGAATAGGGAGTGATGTCAGACGGATCACGTGGCGTTACTAGAAGGGCTTCCGCTGGCTGTAGGCAGCCTAGCGCTGTGATAGCATCGGCAGTTCGTGCCTTACTATACGCTTCGAGGTATCGACCTAGGACGGGTTGAGATTAGTCCGGAAGAGAAAGTATTTTCATTTCCACTGACCGGATAACAAGAAGAAGGTGAGGAAGACGACGGAATCAAAGTAAGTAGTGGTATCGCCGATTCCATCCGAAGCAGGAGGCTGAGAAGCTGCGAGTGCGAGGAGTACGACAGAAGCAAAGTAGGCGATAGAAACGCCAGTTGATACCTGGACGAATGTGAGCGAGGTGAGCGAGGACTGCAAGGGCGAGAGCGTTTTCTTACGAGGAGGTTCATGCTGCCAAATCTGGTGAAACGGGTAATGATTGGGGATGGGCTTCCAGTGCGCCACATGGAGGCTATTTCCTTGATGCTGCGCCGATGGAAGAGTGCTGCACTATAAAACATGACGGGTGTTGCCAAAAAGAACATGGACCACTGTATGCGCGAGGCATTTCCGCCCCAGATTGGTTTGATAAGGAACGCTTTTGAAGGGTTTCCAGAGGGGACGAGGCTCATGTATACGACCCCGATGATGAAGGTGGGGACGGCGATGATGAGGGTGAAGAGCGCACGCCTGAGGAGAATTGTTTGCTCGTATTGCTGCATGGTGCGGGTGCGTTGTTCGAGAGTGGGAGGATGATACGGGGAGGGAGCAAATGCGGGGTCTACGGAACGAATGCGAGAGATGATGGTACGTATGGTAAAGTGGGGAGGGGCTGGCTTGTACGATATCTCGATGACGTGATCAATGAGCGGTTTGGTGATGGTGATAGAAGGAAGATCGCGGAGGGCGTCCATGACTCTGGCTGGACAATGTCTGGTGAAAATGGGTGAGCGAGGGTGTGTGTGTGGGAGTATGGTAAGAGGGGCTTACTGGCAGTAGAGGCCATCGATGCGGAGAGTGATGGTGCGGTGGTGAGAGTCGGGAGTGGTGAAAGGGGTAATGGGATCGACGCTAACGAGATCCGCTTGGAAGCCACAGTCATCGATGGTGTCTGTGAGGACGGGGATGAGGGACTTGTTCTGGACACGAAGAGTGGCCGAGTTGGTGAGGAGACTGACGGCGACATCGGATATGCCTGGTAGATGAGCGAGCATATCGGTGACGGTGGTTACACAGGAGGAGCACGTCATTCCACCGACAGAGAGGGTGATTTTTTGTGGGTCGTTTTCGAGAGCATCCATGAGGTTGCATTACCCCCCCCAACGAACGTTTTACATTTATAATGATGCACCAAAAAAATGCCTCATTGCTGGCAGCATAAATGCCTCGAGTGGCTGTGTTGTATTATCGAGATTGTCCATCTCTTTTTTGTGGCTGTGTACCCTTCTGTTTCAGGATGCAACGGCGGATTTCCACTTTCTTGAATCCCTCGCCCCGATCCAGCGCCATCCTTACTAGGTCCTCCTCCCGCTCTTCCGTCACATCCCTATCAGATGTTATATCCTCTCATGATCTTCCCCGTCCTCCCGTTGTACTCGGTATATGCGCCATGGACGTCAAGGCTCGCTCAAAGCCGATGCGTGAGATCCTCACCCGTCTCGTCGCTTGGTCTCGTGGCGCTATAGAAGTCAAGGTGTTCGGTGACAAGGTCATCCTCGACGAAGGCTCGTCGCTTTCCTCCTCCCTTTTCCTCGTCTCCCCTCTCATCCTCATTTAGACGTCGAAAACTGGCCACGTTGTGACGTCCTCATCTCCTTCTTTTCTACTGACTTTCCCCTCGACAAGGCCATCTCTTATGTAAAACTCCGCAATCCTTTTTGCATAAATGACCTTCCCCCGCAGGCCCTCCTCTGGGACCGTCGTCTCGTTGGCGCCATTTTAGATCATCTTCACATACCCACCCCAAAACGTCTAGAGGTATCCAGAGATGGTGGCCCACGTCTTGACCCCGAGCTCAAGCAGCTCGTGGCAGACAAACTCCGCATACTCCTCGGCGAGTTCCGTGTCACTCCAGAGGTAACCATGCGCGAAGATGGCAACGCTATCATCATCGATGGCCAAGTTTTGGAAAAGCCTTTTGTCGAGAAACCAGTCAGCGGAGAGGATCACAACGTCTATATTTACTTTCGTGGTGGCGGCGGCCGTCGCTTGTTCAGAAAAGTTCGTCCTTCAGAATCTCTCTTCCCTTCCATCCCTTCATCTCCATCACAGGTGGGAAACAAGTCCAGCGATCTTGATCCAAACCTCAATTACCCTCGAACTGATGGTTCCTACATCTACGAAGAATTCGTCGACGTCGACAACTCTGAGGACATCAAAGTCTACACAGTCGGCACAGAGTATTTCCATGCAGAAACCCGCAAGTCTCCCGTCGTAGACGGTGTCGTTCGCCGAAACACGGAAGGCAAAGAAATACGGTATCCCAATTCATTACTATTCCTTCTTGATCTTGACGTTCCCTCAGCTTCATTACACATCTCAGCGAACGAGAGAAAACATACGCTGCCCAAATCTGCCAAGCATTCGGTCAAAACGTCTGCGGTTTTGACATGTTAAGATGTCAAGGCGGGAAAAGCAGTCAAGTCATCGATGTCAATGGATGGAGCTTTGTTAAGGGAAATGAGTCCTACTATGGTCAGATATTTTCACCATATTCGCAACTCCTATTTACTCGGTCGACTAGACAAAGCGGCAGAAATTCTCGCCTCTCTTTGTATACATGTGTCCTCATCCATAGATCGCCCTTTAGCTCCTGCAGATACCGTGCTCCAATCCGCGAGCTGGCGTCTCAAAGCAAACGTGACGGTTTTCCGTCATGCTGATCGCACGCCAAAACAAAAGTTAAAATTCAATTTCCCAATTGGTGACGTCTGGACACAACCCTTCGTCCGTCTCCTCGGCGGCGAAAAGGATGAGATCATACTCCGTGAAAGGAAGCAACTGAACCTTGTTGCACAGGCGGTGCAGGAGGCCAAGTCTCTTGGTGCTGAAGGCGACGACTTAGCAAAGCTGACACAGTTGAATAACGCTCTTTTTAGCAAGATCGATCTGCCTGGAACGAAAACGCAGCTCAAGCCCGTATATTCGAAACGGCAACCCGGCCAACCTCGGAAATTAATCAAGTTGACCTTGGTATTCAAATGGGGTGGCGAAGTACAAGTCTCATTATTCTCTCTTCATCCCCTTCAAACTAATTGTCACCTACAGTTCACACATTCAGCAAGGTATCAATCTAAAGATCTCGGCGAGAGTATGAAGAAAGACCTTTCCATCATGAGTAAGTCGTCTAACTAGCTGCCCTGGGCCCTGGTAGTTGACATGTCGACATGTAGACAGGGACGCCCTGCAGAACGTCATGGCAAGTCTCACACTCATGCGGTCTTTGCAACCCCTTGCTACTAACTCTACACCTCAGATTTACACCTCATCTGAGCGCCGCGTTATCGCATCGGCCGAAATTTTTGCTGCAGCTCTGTTGGATAACCAATCAAACCATCCCACGTCTTCCTCCGCCAGTTCGATTTCTTCCCGTTCTTCTTTGGACGATAGTTCCGTTAATGTAACACCGCATAAGCATAATTCAGGTACTCATGGGGGACCTCCTGCTCTTATCGTTCGCAAGGATCTTCTTGACGACTCAAATGCCGCAAAGGATCTCATGGATGACGTTAAGAAACGACTCAAGATACTGCTTAGGCCCGGTGAGCCCGAAAAACGTCCAGAGTTGACGTGGCCGAAGAGCATGAAGAAGGAGCCAGTCGAAGTGGTGAAAGTAAGTGAATACCGATCATTACGTCTCTCGTCTCATCTCCTTTTAGGAAGTGATCGAACTCTTGAGTTCGTTTCGTGCCATAATGCATAAGAATTTTGAAACCTTGGATGTTGATAAAATCCAAGAGCGCTGGTCTGTGTTCGGCCACAAATTTAATTCAACTGGACTAAGTACCATCTAGGTGTTGTGATGATGAACCGTGGCTCTTCCAAGAACGTTGGGAGAAGCTGTTCGAAGACTTTTGTGACGTGGAACAGAAAAAGTTTGACCCCTCTCGTGTAAGTAAGATAACGCCATCGACACTTTTCCATACACTTTCAATGTCTCCCCTCAGGTTTCTGAGCTGTACGACACCATCAAATATTGTGCCCTTCATCATCGACAGTTTCTGTTTGCCATCTTTGACGAGCATGCTGGACAAGGCACGTACCCAAATCACACCCAAGATCGCAAACTCCATGAACTATATGGCCGCGCAAAGGCGCTTTTCGACTTGGTCGCCCCCCAAGAGTATGGCATTGACCCTCATGAAAAGTATGTTCACCTTGTTTGTCAGTCCGGATACTTACCTCTTCCTTTTCCTCCTAAATCCAGGGAAGAAATAGGAGTCTTAACATCGCTTCCTTTACTTCGAAAGATTGTCGAAGACCTTGAAGGTGCCCGGAATAATGGAGGAAGTTCTGTTACCCTGTACTTCACAAAGGAGAGCCACATCCACACACTGGTCAATCTCGTTCTACTCTCCGGATTGCCCATAGCCAACAGACGAATCCCAGAATTAGATTATTGTGTGCGTAACCTTCCATTTTCAAGTGGTAGGAATACTAAAGAATGTTGATTGCATGCAATGCAGTCGCATATCACGTCCGTTGTGCTAGCCTTAAATCTTGCGAAGATCTCATTTATTTTTGTTACAGCTTTGAGCTATATGAAAGGAACTTTGGCCGCGGTAACTCTGACAAAGAGTACTCCATCAAGTTATCTGTGAGCGAAGGCGCCCATTCTTCCAATGTACTCGATTCCACTTTGGATGCCCGGCATTCTCTGCATGTTCAACCTCGACGGTAAATAGTTCACGTGAATTCGTGTATAAATAACATTATGGACAGCTCACAAAACGATATAGGAAATTGACCCAACATTTATCGTACAGCTTGGTAGTTGAAAAGCTCTCCAAACATTTTGGAAGAATCAAAGAGGTAAGGGATATCTATATTACTAGTTTTGGAGGCGATATATCGATAACGTAGGATGATGATACGGGCACGGACACTCCTTATGTTGAAACAGCCCATCACTTGGACAACAGGACATCCAGTGTCAATGACAATAGCAGTAGCGACGATCCCAGCCACGACCTCATGGGGATGCGTACGGGCGCTTGACTGTTTCGGATTCCTAGAAGCGTTAGTGGCGGGTGCCTGCTATTCTGAGCAAGGCGTCGGAAGGAGCTGAGGAATAGATGGGCAAAAAAAAAGAGAAGACGTCAACTAACATAGCATTCAATCAGGGGCCTCTACACTCGCGATCTAAGGCAGCAGTGTATAATAATGTTGTACCACAAGATGTTGGTAAAAATACCGTCTGACTGGTACACTTCATTCGGACAGTGAGGACTTTAGCGGTCGTCCGTTCTTGTGCATACAAAGAAAAACTGGATATTACACGAAAAATTTACGACGGCTCTAAGGAAGTTTGAATTGAAAGTGTCTCAAGAACCTTTTGGACTTGTTCAGGTCTTGTTGGAGAAGAATGAAACGAATAAGCTTTCCTCACGCCTGGAACATCGTAGAGGGCGCTCGGTGACTGTGATAACTGCGAGGACTGCTGGGCAAGAGCTGCGAAAGAAGACTTATTATCTGTATATCTATGTGGCAAGGATGAGAAGATAACGCGGCTGTGGGGAATAGACTCACAGCCTGACAACGTAAGCTGTCCGTCAGAATCATCACGGTAGAAGACAAAAGCGACGGTGCGCACTTAAAAGCTTCCTCGTTCACCGCGTCCGCCTCGTTCAGTTTCTGGAGCACGGAATTCTTGAATGCAGTTTTTACGAAATGTAAGACGTCATGTATGTGATGCTCTTTTGGTCTATTGACATGATCAGTGTTTGCCATCAACACAAATGACCCAGGGACTCACCTCCAAGGCCTAAATCGTGCCATCAA
>JBBPJU010001430.1:0-11906 GCA_038088875.1 Austroboletus festivus | reverse complement strand
AGTTCTTATCTATACCTGCTGGTAAACATTATGTTTTCATTTCCGTTTATATTTCATATTCAGGATCTAACCCTATTGGTGGATATGATCCGTCTTATCTATGACTCACCTTGACTCTAGAAGGGTACAGGGTATATGCATTGCCTTGCACTGGCATGCACAGGTTGCATTTGATATTTATTATCAAACCCCCATGATTGGCTGCCACAAGTGGCACCACTTTCATTTCCTTTTATTATATTGATATATCTTAAGATTCATAGGTATTAATGAATACCTTAATATTTCTAAGTATTTCTATTGGATGTTCCTGTTATGGTAGAACCAAACATGTACATACAGTAGAGTAGTATATAAAGGCTCAGGAGCGCTAGACTGGTTCCCCAGTTTAGTGGTCTTGGAGATTTCCCTCTCTAAAGGCCTTAAAGAAGAGGTCACTAAGTTGTTGTGACCAAAGCTTCACATTGAGGACACTAGCGCTCGAGGCGTTAGATCTCAGTGGTATTTATTGAGGAAGCATCAAGAACTCCTCCCTTCTAATCCCTGTGGCTCTCATAGTCGACAGTGGCTCTGGTTGGTTGGTTAGAGATACAACTCTCTATTGAGGTTGTTTCATAGGGTGTGGAACCCTCAAAACAATGAGTTGCACCATGATGTTGAACACTCATGTGGGGCTCTTTACTTCAAAGCTACGATGCATCAGGATGGACATCCAACACCTTATCAAAGATGCCATGCACCAGCTGGATATGACCCATATGTTAGAATGAGTCGTAGAAGTTGCTAGAGAAAGAGGCAAGCGACATGCAGCATACCTTGCTGCTACTACCCCCTCCACCTCCTCATCACCCCTCACCTCTGAAGAACAAGCCTTGGTGGACCACATTGAAGCTTGGTGGTCTGGTGGTGATCACACCATATCTTTATCGCCACATCACCCTCGTTACCATGAAGCCTGCTTCTCATGCCACTGCCTCAGCCACCTTTGAGTAGACTGTATATTCTATCAATGCATCCATTGCCTTAAATGATGCCCAGGATGTACTCAGCACTCCTGCCCATTACATCATTGCACTCCATCCCAGTTGTCCTCATTGTCCTCTGCCTCTTCCACCTCATATTGCGCTACTACCCATTTCACCCTCCCTGTTCCACCACCTCCAGGTATTCCATTTCCCTGTTGAACTATGGGGCATGGTCACCCTAAAAGGTCTCCTCCCCATCCTCATTCTCCTAGTCTCCAGTCAGAAGGGTCTCTCATTGATATGTATGACCTCGTCGCAGAATCCAACATGACGGGGGATGTCTGTGATATTTAGACAAGACTAAACCAGCTGCTGTGCACTGGCTCATCTAGTATCTCTTACAGCAGCTTTGAGTATACAAAGGGAGTAATGTTACGATTTCTTTCTTCTTTCACATATAACTGTTGTCTCGACTCTAGCCTTTCATTTCCTCTTGAATAATCCTATAAGGATAAGTCCAATTCGCATTCAGGCTGAGTCATATCCTCCTATTCACACTTATTCCTTCATACTTTGTAATTGGCCCGATTACTCAGTTGATACCTGTCATCATGAGTCATCTTCCTACTTTCTGACTCATCAATTATTCTTTGATGTTCTATCACATTCTATATGACTTATCTATAGACAGCCTCATTTCCATTCAAGGCAGTATTCTCACACTGCCTCTCATTCTCCTTCACTATATAAGTCTGTCTGTTTGCTGCCATGTACTCTAGTCTAGTTCTCCCTTACAATCACACCTCTTGTGTTTGTCCCTTGTCAGACTCCTGAGTGTTCTCTTCCACTCAGTCTCCCTGACCATAGTCTTCATTCTACTCTGAGTGGACGCTGCCCATCTTGATCTCTTTGAGTATTCACTAGATGATACATGATATGGAATGTGAGACGTGGAGGTCCACATGTGTCCTCAGTCGGCGATAGACTAGGTTGTTGAATGTGCCAAGTCAGGTTCCTAAGGCTGTTGCCTTGTAGAAGATAGCTAGTCTCCTGGCATAGATGAGCATGAGGATAAGGTGACATTGATTGAGGGCGATCCTCAATTGGACTCTCTCAAGAAAGGATAAACCATCCATCCTTTCAAGGTATGCTAGGTTCTTCCACATAAGATCATGTAGAATTTAGCTAAGGAACTAACTATAGTACATGGGCGCTTATATACCAAATGGGGAAGGGATGGGAATGAGTTACTATCCCTAATATTGGAAATACAAATGCCCCAAAGAATGGGCATTGGGGAGAAAGTGTCCCAAAGAGGATAGAGTAAGGCAACATGCGCAGCATGAATATCAAATATGAAGGCTGCACATGAGAACTCTCTCACGACTGTGGGAGAGTTCACACATAAGTTATATAACTGGTTATATAAAAAGGTCTGTTCTAAAGGTAGAGAGATCTCGGAGATAAGGATGGTCAAAGCATAATGGCAGACACAGTGTGGAGCAGGAAATGGGTGTTATGCTTACGAAGTTTGGTGATGAAATAGATCTCTCTTAGAATGCTGAGTCATCATCTATGTGATCGGTCCAGTCGTACCAATCATGATGCAGTTCATCCCTTCTGGGGTTATCGCTACTAGTCGGCAAAGCGATGCCCCACTCCTCAGGGTTGGCAGTCCAGTCCAGGACAAAGTCCTGCTCTCTCCGATACTGATAAACATTCCCCCTCAGGAGAGATTCTGAGGAAAAACATGGAGCGTCCCACAGCGGGTCATTCGTCTCCTGCATCCAAGCCAAGTGAGGCCTGTCCAACTCCTCCGGGTAAGGCATAGGCGGCCATACCCATCGTTCTGTAACATTATATTCCTCCCCCAGATAGATAGGATGGTTCCTACCATCCACTAACATCTCTATACTCCTGACTGCCTCTGGGTAGGTTGCTGTCATTCCCTGGTATCGGTTCCAATCATTCTCCATCCAAGTCCTCAGGGGCAAGGGATGGACAAGTCGAGGGGGAGTGTCCTGGGTGATGGAAACAACATCCCCTACAAATGTAGAAGATACAGTCCCAATAATCAGGATGATCTCCTCCACAGTCGGGGCAGGTGTTGGGGAGTTCTCCCTCCAGGATGGGGCATTGGAACGGGGAGTGGGCAGGGGCGCAGCAGGCACAGCAGGGGCAGACATAGAGTGGACACCAGAATCTCGAGGTATGGTGTGTGTGGCATTGGTTGCAATACCACAAGGGGAGGGAATTGTCCTCGGGGAGGTTGGTGGAGAGGGGGTGGAGACCACGAATGAGTGGTGGTGGAGAGGAGAGTCAGTCGAGTAGACCAAGTCGAGGTGGAGTAGTGGCGGTAGGGACGATGGGGACTGGGGGGTCTGAGTCATGCATGAGTGGAATGGGAGGTTCCTCCACGAGGGTGGTGGAGGAAGAGGAGTCAGGAGGGCTGTTGGGATCAGCAGTCCCTCCATCCATGCCTGGGCTTGGTCCTCTGGGTTGGTAGAAGTTGTCCTCCACAACAGGAGTTGGGAGGTGGCCAATTGTAGATCCAGTGGTCCTTCATACCAATCTCCGATTTCTGACCACACACCTTCGGATATTTGGGGAGAGGGTGGCAGTGACATCCACAAGGATGGAGTTGACAGGGATGAGAGGGAGTTGACATATGATCTCTCTGAATCCCGACTCGTGGAGGATGTGGACAAGTTGGACTCCGAGATAGACAAAGCGGGTAGATAGGAGGGGGGACTGAGTGGTGGAGAATGGTCCAACCATCTCGCAGGAGGAAGAGTTGTGAATGGCAGCATAGGCGTTGTATACGGAGATAATGGAGCAGGCTTGGGCGATGACAGGTTCTTGTCTATATTTGTAAAGCCAAGCTGCAACATAGGGGGAGTGAAGAAGAGAGTGGTAGAGGTATGACCTTTTGAGGTGAGGGATTGTGTCAATATTATACCCATTTCCAACAGTGGTGGTAATTACCGGTATAGAGGGTGTTACACTTGTACCAGGTAGGTCCAAGTGTAGCCCTTGTGTCCCTATTCAGAGAGTCGAGATGATGGAATAAGGAAAGAGCACAGGTAAGTTCTAGATACGGATACAGAGAGGATGGTGATGGGTGAGCAGTAGAGAGGACATCACCAGAGGGTCAAGGGAGAGAGCAATAGATATCGCCATAGGCTGAAGGGGTGCAGAGGTACTACCGGGATACCGGTGAAGGGATGACTAGATGACGAGGGAGATCGGGATGAGAGAGTCATCAGTGGTCATGGGAATTGGTGATACAATGGGCAACGATAGGGTAGGGAGATATCACCAATAGTCTGGGTAAAAGGGGACTTCAGCAAGATGGACATCAGGGAAGATTGCTGAAGGATCAGAGGTTCTTGGTAAAATGACAGTGGGATGTCTGAGATGAGCAGGCGACGAGGATTAAAGTGATAGATTCATAGAGGTAGAGGATACAGGGATGTCAAGGGATCATGGACGAGCAGTGACAAGGAATTATGAAGAGGAAGTAGGGGCTCCTCAAGGGAGGTCTAAGATGGGGAACTATGGTACAGGGAAGCCGCTATAAGTAGTAATCAGGGAAGGCGGCTGTGTAGTACAAGAAAGGGAATAGGGTCAAGGGTATGGGAATAGGGTCAAGGGTACTGATGATGAGTCAGGTTGACAAGTCATCAGAGTATCCAAGAATACAATGGAAGATCAAAGAAGTGCTGACTTAGCCAGAAGAACAGAAGGTGATCTGAGATCAAGGGCTAAGTCAGGAGAAATGGATAAGCCGGGATAATAATGGAATGGATGAGTCAGAAGGGTCAAGGGTTGAACCAAGATAAGAGATAAGGAATAACTCATCCATGACAAATACACAGTGAGTAATTGGATCAGGGGAAATGTCTATGACAAAGGAAGGTCAAGTAAGCGTGAATAACAAAGACTAGATGAGTCAAGAGAAACAGAGTATTTCCACATGGAAGGTAAAGGACTCATCTAGGACGCGGTAGGTAAGTCAAGAATAGAGAGTCAAGGAAAAAGAGTAGTCCGTATAGCACTCAGCTATGTCCCAGGAATGAATCGTAACAGAGGGGGAGACAGGTTGGTGGGAGAGGCAGCTGTAAGGGGCAATTCTAATAGTGGTAGGGACAGTATTCAGTGGTGCAATACCACCAGGTGAGGACTGAGTGGGAATGGAGGTGGTGGCAGCAGTTTCCGGAGATGAACTCAGAGTACCAGGTGTCTCATGCTGCGACATAGAAGTGTTTGGGTTGAGAGTCCATGTCGTTAGTTTAGGTGATAAGCCTTTTTATAGGCTTTCAGGGTCTCGTCAGCATGAGAGAAATTCACTTCTGGTTCCCAAGTGTTTTCTGAATTGGGGTAGTTCATCCATTTAACCAAATAAAGGCAGTTATTTATAGTTCCCTTGTGTGAAATGATTGCCTCTATTTCATATTCAGGGGAGTCATCTTCTAGATCCAGGGGAACTGTCAGGGCGGTGTCGCTGAATTCGGCAGAGGTTGAAAATGGATAAAGTAGAGAGGTGTGGAATACATTGTGGATTTTCCACATTGGGGAAGTTTTAGTTCAAACGCAATGTTATTTATAACCCTGGTCACCCAGAATGGTCCTTCCCATTTGGGTAAGAGTTTCTTGAGTTCTCCTTTTACTCATAAGTTCTTTGCTGATAGCCAAACCCAATCTCCGATCTTAAATGGCGAGTAAGGGGTTTGCCCTTTGTGTTGTTTGTTATAGTCTTTTTGAGCAAAAGCGATAGCTTCTGTGGCTTCCTTCCATGCATCCTTCCATTGTTCTAGGGAAAACTGTACTCTCGGTATAAATGACTGGGTTAGAGGGGGAAACCCTCTTGGGGAATATCCCGTCATAAGAAGGAATGGGGTCGTTTTAGTGGTAGAATGTGGGGCAGAATTGTGAGCGAATTCAGCAATAGGGAGTATGGACTTCCATGAGTTGGAAGAGGAGTGACAGTAGATTCATAGGTAAGTTTCCAGCTCTTGGTTGACTCATTCAGTTTCCCCATCGGTCTGTGGGTGGTAGGCTGTGGACAGTTTATTCTTGTATCCCAGGAGTCACCCCAGTTCTTTGGTGAAGACACTGGTGAATTGTGGTCTGCAATCGGAGATTACCAAGTTGTGGAGGCCAAATCTCAGGAAAACTCTTTTTAAAAATAATAGGGCTATACCCTCCACGGTTACTGTTTTGTTGGTAGGGATAAAAATAGCCCCCTTCAAAAGTCCATGGTCCACTGTTACAATTTCTTTCTTCCTTTTGTATTTCCCTACAAATAACTGGTGTACCGACTCTAGCCTTTCCTCTTTTCTTGGATAATCCCACTTGGGATAAGTCCAATTCATTTTCAGGCTGAGTCATATTGCCTTAGTCATGCTTACTCATTGATATATAGTAATCAGCCCAATTACTCATTGATTGTTCCTTAACGTTCTATTGCATTCTATATAACTCATCTATGGACAGCCTCATTTCCATTCAAGGCAGTATTCCCACACTGCCTCTCATTCCTCTTCACTATATAAACTTGTCTGTCCGCTGCCATGTACTCTAGTCTAGTTCTCCCTTACAATCACAACTCTTGTGCTTGTCCCCTTGTCAGACTCCTGAGTGTTCTCTTCCACTCAGTCTCCCTGACTATAGTCTTCATCCTACTCAGAGTGGACGCTTCCCATCTTGAACCTCCGAGTATTCACTAGACGATACTCTATCCCGAACCCTTGACCCTAAAAGGGCTACACTTGGACCTACACGGTTCAAGCGTAATATCCACCACGACTAAAATAGCATCAGAGTCTCCGGAAGGGGGAAGGTCCATAATCAGGTCCATGGAAAGATGTTGGAAGGGTTGGTCTGCACGGGCCAGGATCGGGATAAGAGGGGGGTTGATAGGGTGTGGTTATGGTTTGTGGCATTGACAGACTGGGCATCTGGCGAGGTAGCATCGGATGAAGCGGGCAAGGCCCAGCCACCAGAAGTCAGCAGCAATGATATTATAAAGGTGGTAAAATCCCAGGTGTTCTGTGGTGGGGGCAATGTGGATGGCATGTATGAGTGGTTGTCGATATTGTTCGTTGACGTACAGGCGACCTTGGAAGTAGAGGCTGCCATTAATCAGTTTCCAATCATCAATGTTGGAGTGGGGAAACACCTTCTCTCCTTTGGCAAGGCAAGAAATGGCATCTATTATGGTTGGGTCAGTGGGTGGAGTGGACAGTTTGTCACAGAGGGCGGTGTCAATACTGTGGATGAAAATGTCATCTGAGAGTAGTTGTATAGGGGGTTCATCATCGCTGATGAGGTTGGGTCGTGACAGCATGTCGGCTGGGGCTAGTTGGCTCCCAGGGATATGTACCAGTTATAGGTCGTATTCTTGTAAAAATAGTTGCCACCAAGCGTGGCATCGAGAGAGTAGGCATGGTTGCTTGAAATATGTAAGGTTCTTATGATCAGTGAGAACTGTTACTGGGTGTGGTGTTCCAGTTAGGTAGTGGCACCAGTCCTTTAGTGCCAGGATGATGGCCAACAGTTCTCTGTTGTGAATGTCATAGTTCCACTCGGCAGGTAGGAATGTGGATGATCAGTAGGCACATGGGTGGAGGTCTCCATTTCCATCCTTCTGCATGAGGACTCCTCTGGCTGCCGCTAGGGATGCATCCGTCATTATCATGAATGGTTTCGTGGGGTCTGGGTATCATAGGACCAGGGCCTTCAGGAATTGTTTTCTGAGTGTCATGAATGCATTGTCTTCCTTGGGACCCCATACCCATCTTTTTCCTTTAGTCATTAGGGCGGTGAAAGGGTGGGCCGTTTGGGAGAAGTGTGGGATAAACTTCCTGTAGAAGTTACAGAATCCGAGGAATGATCAGACCTGCTTTACCATGACTGGGGGTTGCCAGTCCTCAATGGCTTTAAGTTTGATTGGATCCATTGCTACCCTTCCTTTAGTTAGTACCATTCCAAGGTACTCAACACGTTCTGCATCAAACGTGCACTTTTCCAGTTTCAAATAGAGTTGATGTTCTTCCAGTCTTGCCAGTACCTTTTTGGTATAAATGTCATGTTCCACCTGGTCCACCAAGTGGATCAATAAGTCGTCCATATAGATGATTAACCACCCTTCCGCTAGGTAGTCTACAAAGATGTCATCCATAAGGGCTTGGAAGGTTGCTGGGGAGTTACATAGACCAAAAAACATGACAGTTGGCTCGAAGAGCCCAAATGGAGTGATGAACGCTGCCTTCCACCAGTCATCTGGGTGGATCCATACATTGTTATTTCCCCATCTGATGTCCATTTTGGTGAAGATGGATGAGTTCCTGACTTTGTCAATCAGGTCCATGGTCAGGGGTAGGGGGTAAGCATTCCGAACTGTCTTGCTGTTAAGGTATTGATAGTCTTGGCATGGGCACAACTTCCCATCCTTTTTGGCAACGAAGAAGAATGGCGATGCTTGTGGGGATTGGGATTTGGTAATTTTTCCAGATGCTGTTACGCTTGTACCAAGTAGGTCCAAGTGTAGCCCTTAGGGTCAAGGATTCGGGGTGAAGTATTGTCTAGTGAATACTTTCAAAAGGTTCAAGAGAAGGAGCGTCCACTCAGAGTAGGACAAAGACTAGGGTCAGGGAGACTGAGTGGAAGAGAACACTCAGGAGTCTGACAGGGGACAGTCACAGAAGATGTGAATGTATAAGGGAGAACTAGACTGAAGTACATGGCAGTGTATGGACAGTCTTATATGTGTTTGAAGGAATGAGAGGCAGTGTGGGAATACTGCCTTGAATAGAAATGAGGCTGTCCATGAATGAAACATACAGTATAGAATGCGATGGAACATCAACAAACAATTGATGAGTTAGAAGATAAAGGAATGACTCATGATTGACTAGTAATTGCTGAGTAATCAGGCCGATTACGTGGTGTGAATGGATAAGCAAGGATAAAGGAATATGACTCAGCCTGAATACGAATTGGACTTATCCTTATAGGATTATCCAAGTAGAAGTGAAAGGCTAGAGTTGAATACAGTGAACAGTGAAAAGTAAATAACGACATGACAGAAGATGGGAAAGAAATCGTAACATTACCCCCTTTGTAAACTCGAAGCTACTGCGAGAAAACTCTTTTAGAGGAGCCAGCGCACAGCAGCCGGTTTAGTCTCTGTCTAGATGTCACATACATCCCCTGTCATATTGGATTCTGTAACAGGGTTGTACATATCGATGAGAGATCCTTCTGACTGAGGGCTAGGGGAATGGGGGCATGGAGGAGATCTTCTAGGACGACCGCATCCCATACTTCAGCGAGGGAAAGGAATACCCAGAGGGGGTGGAACAGGGAGGGTGAAACAAGTGGTGGCACGATGAGAAGGAGACGAAGTGGATGATGATGACAACTGAGAAGGTGTTCGTCGACAAAGAGGGCACTAATGCATAGTGTGACCTGGTCGCCATTTAAGGCAGTGTGAACATTGGTAGAATGGACATTCAACTTGAATATGTCCAAGTCGATGACAAGAGAAACAGGCTTCATGGTAGCGAGGATGTTGTGGAGATAAGGGGAGGGTATTATCACCTCCAGACCACCATGCTTCTATGCGTTCTAAGAGAGCCTGCTCTTGCAGGTCCAAAGGAGAGAAAGAGGCTGATGGAGTAGTAGCTGCCCAATAGGTGGCAGAGCACTCCCCTTCTTCTTTGGCAACTTCGTCAATTCATTCTAATAGGTGGGTCATGTCAAGTTAATGCATAGCGTCTTCGATGAGTGTCTGGACATCTTTGCTGACTTGTCGTAACTTGGATGAGTACAAGGCGAGATGGGCACTAGATGTCATAACACGACTCATCATTTCTAAGGTTCCACACCCCAAATGGGCTAGGAAGAGGTTATGGAGTGCCAAATGGGGGTGAAGGACATCATTGATAGCCAAGGCATGTCCTAGGTGGCGAAGAATTTCTATATAAACTTGTTCTCAGTGAGCATTGGTAAGGAGGGAGTCAGTCATAGGGTCGGCGTGCATGGGAGGATAGGGTACGCCAGGGGGGAGCATGCTAGTGGTTAAGGTGTCTGCAGTTGCGGCGATGGCTTCGAGAGTAACTAGGGGAGTAATGGGACGAGTAGGAGTCAAGGCAGGAGTGTCAATGAAGGAGGAAACTGAAGAGATGGAAGACATTTCGAGGATAAGAATTTCTGAAAGGTGGTAGTGTCAATTGGAGTAGAAGCTAAGGAGAGAAAAGGTAGGGATGATGGTTTTTATACTCTTTTAACGCAGACTTTGCATTTTTCATGTCCCACTCAGGGACCCATGAGTCTTCTTTGGCGGAATATCCTTTCCATCGGATTAGATAGGAGTGGTTTGACGGAGTTCCACGATGATGTATTATCTTTTCAATCTCATATTCTTCCTCATTTTCTATCAGCTCCGGAGGTAGTCTAGGGAAGTTCTTTCCATATACCGCGTTTTCATGATAGGGGGTGAGAAGGGAAGCGTGGAAGACGGGGTGGATCTTCCAGGTTGTGGGGAGGTGTAATCCATAAGAGATAGGAGATAGCACCTGGGTAACGGTAAAGGGTCCTTCTCTCTTGGGCGCAAACTTTGGGTTATTGATATTTCTTTTCAAATTATGGGCTTCTAACCAAACCTTATCTCCTTTGACAAATGGTGTAAATGGCTTCTTTGATCATGTGGCCATCAACTGTCTGGCTAATTCATGAGCCGCAATGGCTTCTTCTTGGGCCATTAGAAGTCTTTTGATTCACTCATCTACAGCTGGAACGGTGCTGTTTGGGAAGACCGTAGGGAGGGCTAGGAGTTCGTAACCCATCATAAGATAGAATGGGGATTTTCCTGTGACAGAGTGGGGGTGGCGATTGTGAGTAAATTCTGCAGTAGAAATGTGATCTGTCCAATCAGATGGGTGATTGCCACAGACGATACACAGATAAGTTTCAATTTCTTGGATAACCCTCTCGGTTTCTCCATCTGTCTGGGGATGGTAAGCAGTGGAGAGGGCAAGGTCATACTTTAACAATTTTCCCAGTTCCTTGGCAAAGGAAGATGCAAATTGTGGGCCTCTGTCTGAAATGATCTTGTCGTATAAACCAAATTGTTTGTAGACTTTGTGGAAGAAAAGGGTGGCTATTCCTTCTGCAGTGACTGTCTTCTTCGTTGGGCAGAGAATTACCCCCTTTGTAAGCCCATGGTCAACCACAACCAAAAGGGAATCAAAACCAGAGGAAAGTGGGAGGTCAGTGATAAGGTCACAGGAAAGCTGTTGGAAAGGATGGGTGCAGGAGGATGTAATAGGGGATAGAGGTGGGGTTGAGGGGTGAGTGTTAGATTTATTTGCTTGGCATGTGGCACAGCCAGCAACGTATTGGCAAACAAAGGAAGCTAAACCCAGCCACCAAAAGTCAGCGGATACAAGTTGCCGAGTTTTAAGGAAGCCAGGGTGTCCGGCAGAGGGATGATCATGACATCATGAGACTATGTCATGGTGAAGAGAGGGGGGAATATAGACACGATTTCGATAGGTGAGAAGGTTATCTACAAATTTCCAGTCGGTGAGGCATGCACGAAGGGGTGAAGGTGTATCAGAAAGGTTTGAAATGGTTTGTTGAACCAGAGGGTCGGATGAGGAGAGGGAGGTGATACTGGTTTGGAGGGCAGAGTTGATAAGGTTTACAAACAGAGAAGGGGGGAGGAGAGTGACGGAGGAATTATCAGAGGAGTCATCAGGACATCGATCTGGGCGATGGGATAATGCATCCGGGCCAGAAAGGAGAGAGCCGGGAACATGAATCATTTTGAGATCATAGTCAGCAAGATCAAGAAGCCAACAAGCTTGTTGGCAATTAAGGTTCTGAGGCTGTTTAAAGTATAAGAGATTTTTGTGGTCGGTGAAAACTTGGATG
>JBBPJU010001429.1:0-11908 GCA_038088875.1 Austroboletus festivus | reverse complement strand
ATAGATTCTAAAAGATGTGATCAACAAGGGTTCAGGCGAATCCATGCTATGGTATATATACAAGACACCGAAGCCCATTTAAACGTCCCTATGTCACCGATATAATAATCCGAAATAGGTTAGATCTGATCGTACCCTCCGTGAGTGTTGTTCCTCATAAGTATATAAAGTATACTCACAGGTCGCTGATTTCGAGGGGTACGCTCTCGGTAACCTCGAACAAGGCGTTGGATGACACCAGATATCACCTCATATACAAAGAATAGGGGCCATAAGGCTCTTCGCACAAAGCCAGGGTTTCCCGTGTAGAAAATGCTTTCTCTTTGTAGCGATATCACTAACCACGAGGTGAAAACAGTGAGCCCAACAGTAACTTCAACGTAGCGCGGGAGGGACCCTGTCGTCGGAGGGTTGATTTCGACCACGTTCATGCTGAACACGTTCTGTTGGAATGTCAGTCATGTCGAAAGTTGATTATGGTGGCGGCTTACCGCTAGAAAGCTTGCCGGAAGGAAGACGGTTGTGAGATATGCAATCTGAAGTAATTGAGCACATCAAGAAATGAGACAGAAGAATCAGACGTACCTGCTTCATAGCAGCGGAATCAATCATCGTCGTAGTGGCCAACCCTTGCATAGATCTACTATCATTAATGTTGACAGTCGCAAACGCCTTGAGGAGAGACGTGAGAAGCGCGGAAAATAAGAGAATGAATATCTGGTACGAACCAAATGAATGACGTTTTCGAGTCTGTCGGACAACATTCGCCTTTGTCCAGTCAATCTATCGATTTCAGACATGAGGTTGTTCGCTTCCTTGTGCAAAAGCTTTGTAGAGGCCTCGCGCTCATCATCAGAGCTCTCGAGGGACGTCATGGCAGGATTGGGTGTGTCCCGGACAAACTCCACAGATACTTGGAAGTCTCGAAGGAGTTGCTGATAGTACAAAAGGTGTGCCTGCAACTTGTGCAGTTCTCGGGTGAGTTTTATGTCATTATCCTTAAGGACGTCGGATTCCTATAGGGGGCATCAACCTCACTGAACGAAGAAGGTTCTGGAGTGGCCTACTAGGGCGTTGATATAACGATATAACACTTCAAATGCCTCGTCCCATTCATATAGAGCATACCAAAGAACTGCGAGGAAGACAAAGGTGGGATCCTTGGAGCTTTTGTAAATTTTTGACCAGTAAACGCTATCACCCGTCCGTTGCACGAGAGATTGGAGGCGCTTGGCGGAAGTTCTTTGTAGCTCTGAGCTGGGATGATAAGAAATGATCGTGGAAGTTGTTGAGGTCCGATGTATGTGAATAGCGAGCAAATCTTGGAGGAGGATTCTATTGTCTTCAATCGTCCGAATGAAAAGGTGCGCAGCTTGTATGGAAGGAAATACCCACCACCAAGAAGGAGTGGCGCTTGAGTATCAATAGTTTGCTTCTCATCTAGCGAAGTCGTTTGAAAGACTAGAGAAGGAGTTGATGGAGACGTACCCTTGTAAGGCAACGCTTCGTCTCCGGGCATATCTAATTGGCTTAAAGCCAAAGTCAAGCTGTGAGTTCTGACTGGTCTTGTTCGTGCAATCGGTTTCTGATTTTTCATTGTGCGAATGAAGGGAAGGACAACGGTTATGTCTAGTGGACGTCAGCAAGCATAGACGGGAGGTCTCTCCCACTTACGGTCTTCGTTCGACTGGGGATCTTCTTGATACCTCGATGGGATCCAATTTGCAGAAGACGCAAAGAAGAAAGGCTCGACATTATATCTGGCTGGATTGAGCCAACTGCTAGGCCGCGTTATTTCGCACAGATCACTCACGTAGTACCCAGGATTTGGAGGACAGGCACCGACATATTTTCTACGAACAACGCCCGCACTCGAACATCTGAAGGGGGCTAGCACACTCCTCAACTCGCGTCGAGGTGTAAAACATGGGCGTTACTCACGGGAGTCTGCATATGATTCCAATACGCTCTCAGATCTTCGACTTCAATGGTGCGGCCCTCGTCACCTCTGTAGAAAGACCCATCATTGAATACATCCACCTTGTGCACGCTACAGGATTCGCAAGGCTTCAGTTTTAGTATGCCACATCGATCGACCTGGTCATGGGTCCAATTCCCAAACAGACTTTGAGGATAACGACTCCATTCCAAGTCATGGCCTACGCCCGGTGGAAGAGGATGTACTTCCCCGTGATCCGCGTCGAAATCCATCCATGGCCATGGCGCTGAGGGAGCAGCATGTCGGTATCTGTTCAAGTGGCAGTGAAATTGCTGTAGATGACCCAGACAGCAAGTAACTCACATTGGCGCTGGGACTTTTGGTAGGTCTGAGACATCCTTTTGTAAATCTTCTCGATATTGGTCCCCGATGGAAGAGACGGGCTCAATATCGATGACTGCGTCGTTCATCGTCGAGGCGCAAAGTCAAGAAGACGATGACGCCCGCTGAGCAGGCTAGTGCGCAAAAACCATGCTAGCGCTCGATTCCCACTCGGACATTCCTCACGTAATTAAAGGGGGCACCCTGTCAATACATTCGGCAGTTACAGCGTGCCGTGCTAACTACATATTGCCATCTCGCCAAGAGCAACACCATCATGACGATAGTGAAACTCTCCATGCAGCGAGCGCAATGGTGACGGTTGAGGCACTGCTCTGCAGGAAGTCATTAACATGTGAGAAACACAAGGAAAGTGCCTTTGCAACCATTCTCGTGAGTTCACAATCACCTCGAGGGCTCTCCTATTGTTCATCTTGCGGAACACGGATCATGCGTATCAGCTACCTGCAGCCCTATGCATCAGCGCGCGTGCCTCTTCATCATACCCCCCTGACCTTAATTGGTTCTATCCCATCTAGATTAGCAACTGAGCGGGGGAAGCAATGCATTCCCCAACAGTCTGATGATGTACCAAACGCTGTCTCACCCTTCTCTCGTGGCCATTGGAAAGTCTTTCACCACGACCAATATACGATCGTCATTTTTAATGGAGTAGATGCCAGACTCCAGCGTTCTTGGCAAACATCGATGGGCTTGTTTGTTGCCTTTTTTGTTCGTTCACCACCCAAGACAATCTGTATTTGCCTTTGTTTGTCACAATCACCACTCTAAGGGCGCTGTTTCAGTGATCCGGAAGCCACGGACAACAAGCGAATCGATGCCGGCGGAGACAAGTCACGAATAGTGCAGCGATGAGGTCCACCTCCTTGTCGGTGAGGTTGTGCATCCTGCACAGGTTCTCAGTTTTAGAGGTCAACATCTCGGCAGTAGTATTACCACCCACACAATAAAATGATGTTCAACTTGATTCATCCATACTGAGCTAGAAAGGGGCGCGAGGATCAGCAAGACATGAGTAAAATCCCTGGTTTCACTCATGACTCACCAACATCCGCGGTCTACGGGATAAATAAGTCTCGCGGCGGGGTGTCAGTCGTTAACATACATGGCTCAATGTGAGACAGTCTGCATCCTCCAAAAAGCACCGGTTTGCGATGAATTCTCCTTCGCGGGTCCCCGGAGGCCTTTCGGGGTCATAACAATTTTACTATACATGAATAGATAGGACGTACCACCACATGCCAGTTTGCAGGTTTGGTACCAGTGGGAAACTGGCCAGTTCACTCTTGAGCAAAGCCTTGCTTGACTGAGATAATCGGGAAGGGTACGGTATGTACACGAGAACTGAGAAACCCTGTCCTCGTCCCAAGGTGCAGTCGACAGCATCCAGTGATTCACCGGCGAGATAAGAGACCCACAGTGGAGTGCTCAGCGAAAGCTATGCCGTCCTCTAACCGCTATTTAGAGCTGTTTGGAACCCAGCGATACCATCCATACTAGGCTTGCGCAATCGAGGTATCAACTTGGGGCATTTCCTAGAGCCCGCGCATATATATATTCATGCGATGGAGGAGGAGAACCATTACATATATCAAGTTCGCATGACTAACACTACTCGTATCAACACATGACAAGGCGGTTTTCTGAAACGGTATTTATTTATTTATACCGTGGGCTTCATTACATGTTCATGTTGTCCTCGTAGTGTATTCCGGCCAGCACTGATAATCATGACTTCTCTGAGAGGTGGATTTTTCTGAATTCTAGTTTGCTTACGCCGCCAACACACTGCACACAATTACGTTTTTACAGTTTTGATCGAAACGACATTGCAAGCAAGCTATCAGTCATATTCCCAAGTATATTCGCATTGTCTTGCGTTATCCGCTAGACTCTGGCTGACTCTAGCGCCGAAGAATATAGCCTGTTAGTGGATCCTCGTCGCGTACAGGTTGTTACAATAGGCTGTCAAACTCAGCGTGTGCGTACGATCGCAATCAAGATGGCTGATGCTGGAAAGTGGACAGATTGTTTCCATGCCTGACCCATTGGAACAAAAATTGACGCCGGTTCGCATCCGTGATAAGCGGCCGGGAGATGGACCCACCGTTAATCGTTTCGCATCGGCTCACAAGTGCAATATGCCTCCATATGTTCGATAGTGAAGAAGTACAAGAAAGTTTTGGTGGGTATCGTATCATGTGAACGTGGCTCTTATATTTATTTCTCGGAACCATAGGCTACAGCGTGACAACAAGCAAAGTTTCGAAAAGGGGTGCCACGTCCATCGCACAGCTTGCAATAATTTTATCAGCTATTGATATGATGTCTCAGATACGAGCGCCCGAAGGTTACTATCAGATTCTATTTCCAGCGATCAAGGTCCCCCTGTCAGAACTCGTTTTTCGAAACTCGAAACAGGGCGGCGTAGAGTAAGAGTAGGTTTACTGACTGTACCGCTTAACACAATGGCACGAGTCGAGCGGGAAGGCCTCATTGTCGGGTGACTTCACTGAGAACCAAATAGTTTGGTGGCTAGAATTTGTCCCACCATATCAGCTATCGCATTGGCTTATATCGGGTAAAGTCTGAATCCAAATCTTCAGCCGACATGGTGGGTGGTTGTTGTTCAAGGCGCAACTCTTAGCAAATGGCAAAGTGCGAACCTTAGCTTTGAGTTCTGGCCGTGATCAACGTTCCCAGGCCACTACTCGTTGAGGTATTGTACCGTTTAAAACGTGCTCGTGGCGTAAAGGTAATGTGTTCGAACTAGCAAAATGTAGGCTGCTAAATCTGTATGAGATATGGAGCTTAGTTGGACTTGGATCCCCATTAGGACCGATCTGTGCTTATGCCGGTGCCGGGATGAATTCAGGATCAGCCTGGCTTCAACATTCCTGAGGCCTGAAGCTGAAGTTTGACCCACTGGCATGCATTGGTTTCCTACCCGCTGTTTCTCGGGCCGGCAATCTCTAACGACCATGCTGTAGCGTTAACCTAGGCGGTGGTGATTACGCAATAGTAACACATTATACGACGACATAAAGGGAAAGAAAGTCCATCGGGAACGTTGAACTTCAGTACTGGTCGGCTACTCCGGGGGGAGAAACGCGTTGAGAACGTGGTGGCTCGCATCATGCGGTGCAGTGTGGGGTGAGCTGACCGGTGACCCGGGGCTTTCCTAGACTGAAACGGCAGGTGCGGGCGTCTGATGGTACATCGCTCGGATATTGACTTGCCGGCGTGCTGCATGTGGGGTGGAAGGAGAGCTGTGAGAGCGGGAATGGAGGTGTTTCAAGAGACATAAACTGCGCTACGGAAATGGATAGAATGAGGTTGTGCTAGTATTCCACGAGGGAGATATCGATCGGAGTTAAGTTTGTCCAAGAAGATAAGATTTTCATGATACGAAGACAAGGAGAGACAATGAGTGTGTATGTCTAAGATGGTGGTGACAAGAGCGGCTGATCAAAGGAGGGATCTATCGGAACTGATCCTTTCTTGCAAGACACGGCGCCTTTGTCTAAACCAATGCCTACTTCCTAATACGGTAATTCGGTGTCTGGGGTCGTACGACTAAATGCCAGCCGATGCATTCAATTAAAAAGTGGAACGAGTGTCGTCAATATCGTTCGTTGGCCCTTTTTTTTCCGGCTCCCCAACGACGGCGACATCCTCCATCGCAGCGAGTCCTTCGCTGTGTTCCAGTTACACGCTCTCTATCTCCACACAGCTTACTCACTGCCTAGCCCCGCTTTTTATAACCCACCCCCCAAAGACTTTCGTGCGACATGCGGGTCCCCATCCTCCCCCTCACTGGACGCGCCGTCTACAATCCTATCGAGACAATCGTATTCTTCTTCATCGTATGTACCTTGGCGTACTTCCGTGTTCTCTCTGCCATCAAGCACTCGACCTTCTTCGTCCCCGACCTCCCTTTTCTTAGCGCGACTCATGCCTTACTGCGCGATGCGAGATGGGTCGTCGTCGATGAAGACTGGTATCTCAAAAGAGCACACAGTCCGCGTGCTCAAAGACTCGAGCTTCAGCAGCTCGTCTTCTCACAGCCCCCTACAACAAAGGCTGTAAATCCGGTATGTTCGTTGCGAATGCTGCTGTGTCAACGCTGATGAGCACCCATACTTAGGTTGCAACAGGATCATTGGACTGGGCACACCTCGCTTCATCAATTGACAACCTGACACACTATATTTCCGAGGATTTTACCACCCCTTCTGGTCAAACTTACTCTGATCTCTGCTTCCACGCGTCCGACGAGGATCATTGTTACACGGATGTGTCCACTCAGGCTTCAAATTTCAAGACCGTCACGTTGTCTTTTGCAGCAGGTGCTCTTGAGCATTTTAGCAGCGCTCTCAAGGCCCGGACATCGTATCCTGCCGATTCGTTTGGCGTTCAGTATGAAGTACTGACTCGCTCGGACGAGGCCATCGGCGAAATGAAGAGCGGCAAGTGGATTGCCTACGCGGCTCGTGCCCTCATCATGCGATTCTGGGAGCTTGCAAAGGTCGGTTAGCTTTTGACTCCGCATGTGACGTAGACAGATTGAAATGCTTGTCTAATTTCAGAAAGCAGATTCTCTCGACATTCTACTTGTCCTTGCCGGCTATATCCTGATGCATGCATCGTTTATTCGCTTGTTTTTGGCATCGCGAGCCTTGGGATCGAATTTCTGGCTTAGTACCGCTATAGTTTCGTCATCTGTCCTCTCTTTCATTCTTGCTCTCGCGCTATCCCACTACTTCGAGATACCTCTGGACCCCATCAGTTTGTCAGAGGCTCTCCCATTCCTCGTTTGTACAGTTGGGTTTGATAAGCAGCTCCGTCTTGCAAAGGCTGTTTTTAATCATCCCCATCTCACCACTCCTGTAAAGGAAGGTCGCTGGAGGGGCCAAATGAAACCAGCTGGCGAGGTCGTCTTCGATGCAATGGAAGCAAAGGGCGTCATCATTCTTCGCGATTACGGGCTGGAAATCGCTGCTCTTCTTTTGGGTGCTAGGAGCAAAGTTGGTGGTCTCAAGGAGTTCTGTGCTTTGGCTGCGCTGTCTTTGGTACTCGATTGTCTCGTGTTTGGCACCTTTTACCCTGCTGTACTGACAATTATGGTCGAGGTGAGTTGTTTGTGCTTACTTTATTATCCAATTTGGGACTTGTCCTAGATTGGGGTTAGGGTCGGAGTTTCTCACGGGTATGCAGGTTCGCAGGATCCAAAACGCACGTGTATTAACTCGATCCCGGAGCACCAACAATCTTACGGCGGAAGGCACTGTCAGTGCGCTCGCCCGACCTTCTCAGTCCCCGGAGCGCCACAGTCTTAGCTCTAAGCTTTCGGAAACATTGCTTGGTACCAAGGGCTCGATGCTGAGGAGCAGAAACAGCCCCCCAACAGATGTGAAGGAGCACGATCCAGTTTCGCGTCTCAAGCTCCTTTTGGTACGCTTATTGTTTCACTAGTTGATCCGTATTGTGTCTTATGACTTGTCTTAGCTGGTTTCATTTCTCACGTTACATATTCTAAACTTCACCACCACCTTGGCGCCAGCCACCTTCGAACCAAGAAATTCTGTACAGAATTTGGGTGATCATCAGCTCGAATCCCAGAAGGTCGATATTACTTCCCCTGCCTTTGCCAGCGTGCTTGACACCATAGCGACATTCTATCCCTCTGACAACATCACCGCTTCTCCCGTAGACGTGTTTGTCAAGGTCGCTCCACCTTTACACATCAGTGTCTTCCCTCGCGGTCCATCTCATCCTCGTACTACCCTCAAGTCCGGCGAGATTATCGATAATTTCATGTCTGCATGGACCAATCTTGTTGGCGACCCCGTGATCTCTAAATGGATCGTATTTGTCTTGGCTGCCAGCGTCGTTCTGAACGGGTACCTTCTCAAAGGCATCGCCGAGGGTGCAATCAGAGGGTTGCAACCACAAAGTGTTAGGTTCAGATCAGTCGGTGGCGTCAAGAGGGATAGAGATGTAGATGAAAAGATGGAAACGCATCAAGTGAAGGTCGCCACTTCACGCCGTAAACCAACGTTTGCGGTTGGTCCTCAGCCTAGTTCCAGCGACTCTGGGGCTACGAACACCCCCGATTCTGTTCCATCACCCCCTATCGATTCCAAGCCTCTTATCGCCCCCGTACCGATTTCCATTAACAAGGAGAACAATGGTGTCCCTGCTTTCTTGCTGGATATGAAGCTTCGAGCTCAACCTGTTGCGGTCGACACTAAAGAATCGAATGTCGAACGTCTCGTGCGTTCTCTCGAGGAATGCATCGAGATTTTCGAAAACGGCCCTCGCCCAGTACAAGTATCATTGTCAACTCTCAACGACGAGGAAATCATCCTTCTTGCACAGAACGGAAAAATCGCTGCTTACAATCTGGAGAAGGTTCTTGGTGATCTTAATCGGGCTGTGGCGATTCGGAGGGCTTTGATCTGTGAGTGCTCTATATGCGTATTTCTCTTCAACCGCCGATTGTCTTCATTAGCTCGGGCAACCCCAACACGAACTTTGGAGCATTCCGATGTACCCATGTCCAACTACGACTATTCCCGGGTGTTTGGCGCATGTTGCGAGAACGTCGTTGGATACATACCCATTCCTCTCGGCATTGCTGGACCTCTGACAATTGATGGCGAACAAGTGCATATTCCAATGGCTACCGCGGAAGGCACTCTTGTCGCGTCTACCTCGCGTGGTTGCAAGGCACTGAACTCGGGTGGAGGTGTCACGACAGTTCTCACTTATGACGGGATGACGCGTGGTCCTGCCATTGATTTCCCTTCAATCGTGATGGCTGCTGAGGCGAAGGCCTGGGTAGACTCGGAGGAAGGATACGAAATCATCAGGGAGGCTTTCGAGTCGACTTCGCGATTTGCCAAGCTACAGAGACTCAAGACTGCCATCGCTGGACGGACGCTCTTTGTTCGCTTTGCGACCAGGACTGGTGATGCCATGGGCATGAACATGATCTCTAAGGGTACGGAGAAGGCGCTCGAGGTGATGCAGCGGCGGTTCCCTGAGATGGTCACCCTGGCTCTCTCTGGCAATTACTGCACGGATAAAAAGCCCGCTGCCATCAATTGGATTGAGGGCCGTGGAAAGAGTGTTGTTGCCGAGGCCATCATTCCCGGCAAAGTCGTTAAATCTGTTCTGAAAACAACGGTGGAGGCATTGTGCAACCTGAATATGAAGAAGAATCTCGTCGGTAGCGCCATGGCTGGTTCCGTCGGTGGGTTCAATGCACACGCGGCAAACATTCTCACCGCGATTTTCCTTGCGACTGGTCAAGACCCTGCACAAAATGTCGAGAGTTCGAACTGCATGACTCTTATGGAACCGTACGTTATTTACCATGGGTGTATTGATGAAGCACTTACATTGAGACAGAACGAATGACGGGGAGGACCTTTTGATGACCGTTTCTATGCCTTGCATCGAAGTCGGCACTGTTGGTGGTGGTACCATCCTTGCTCCTCAAGGTGCTGTGCTGGAGATGCTCGGCATCAGAGGTGCCCACCCAACGACACCCGGTATGAATGCTCAACGCCTCGCGCGTATCATCGCTGCGTCGGTAATGGCTGGGGAGTTGTCGCTTCTCAGCGCTCTTGCAGCTGGCCACCTCGTCCGCGCACATCTTGTGCACAATCGCTCTCAAGCAAACACGCCCAATTCATCCCGCCCTGTAACGCCAAGCATCACGTCTCGCCCATCCCCATGGGATAAACCCCCTGCCCTTCCTGAGCAGGTACTTTCGCATTCTTCATCCACATCATCTTTGCCACCATACTCTGAATCCAAGCAGTAGGAACGCGACGATAGTATCATGTTTTTATATATCTAGGACACATTTGTTATCTTACCTACCCGCTTTTGCGCGTAAACATTGACAAACAATTACGAAGTCGCTATGTACTGTAGGTGTGAGCGTTTCGTGCAGACTAGATCTTGTATTATTATTACCTCCTTTTGGTTTGGCGCATGTTTTTAGTCGAAGTAACGAGAAGCTTGACATTGCATTAAAAAAATTGTGTGGACTATCCTTCACTACTAATGACCGTACGACTTGGCCATCGGGCAACGCTGATTAGCGCGCGCTCTTCCGGTTTCTTTACGAGACCTCTTCAGACGTATCGTTCGCTGACGTTGTCGGCCGTCGAGGGCCCAGCTGAACCTCCTCTCGAACGCCGAACGCTCCCGGTTTACTTTCGGGATGAGATCCTTGCAAAACATGTTGAGCGACCCGCGCTGGTGTGTCGACAGGAGCGACCAAGGGTCCACGGCGGCCCGCCCTCACTCGACACGGGTGTCGGGACGCACCTTGCGTGGAATTTTGGCGAATTCGACCGATGCATTCATGCCCTCGCCCGGGGCCTCGTGTCCCTGGGTATACAAAGAGGGGATCGTGTCGCGGTGATAATGGGGAATAACAGGTGGGTATAATCCTGTTGGTTCGCTGCCGTCTTGCTCATGTCGTGTTTTATTTTTTGATGACGGTCGTGAATGGGAATGGGTTGTCGCATATCGAACGTTGAGTGTGGTAGCTCGTATGCGTTGTTGCAATGGGCGTGTGCGAGTGTGGGTGCGATTCTGGTGACGCTGAATCCTGCCTACCGCGTTCATGAACTGGTGAGTGGCCCTGTTTGATCCGATCACGGAACGTGTTGGGTTGAGACTTGACCATCATTACCACGATGCGGATTGGGGATGTAGGCAAACACCTTGAACGTCGCGGGCGTATCCCATCTTTTTGTCGTTCCGGCTCTTCGCGGCTCGCGCTACGTCCGGATGCTCTCTGATGCCTTTCCGGACTTGCGCCATTCAAACCCGGGGGATATACGATGCGAAGCGCTTCCTGCGTTACGCCACCTCGTCGTCGTGGACAATATGGCGGATCCAAGAGCATACCAAGAGGAAATCATGGATACCAAGTGTGTCGTGGATTGGCGGGAGATGTTGATGTGGAGGGAGGATGGGGCAGAGGGACGGCGCGTGCGTGCGTATGCGGATGAACTGCGATCGGATGATGTGATCAACTTGCAGTTTACGAGGTAAGGTTTCGGTGTCTCTTCTAAGTTCCGGCATGTGTGCTGAGGCGTTTGGTTGGTGCAGCGGGACGACGGGTACTCCCAAGGCTGCTTCGGTATGTAGTTTATCTGTCGTGTGTTCGTGACATGGCTGAGAACTCTATGCTCCAGCTGACACATCTCAATATTTTGAACAATGGGATCGGAAACGGTCGGTGCATGCGATTCACGCCTGAAGATGTTCTCTGTGAGTGTGTCCACTAATGGACACGAGATGCTGATGCGATTGGTACGGCATAGGCAACGTTCCGCCCCTCTTCCACTGTTTTGATGAGTGTTTTTATGTACACTCTCCATGCTCGTGTATCTGACTCTGATTGCGTCCTGCACGTCTTGTATTAGGAAATTTGGCCGCATGGTCTCATGGCGCCTGCGTCGTCTATCCTTCGGAAGTATTTGACCCAAAGGCCATCGTCGACGCAGTCGAACAGGAACGATGCACTGCGCTGCATGG
>JBBPJU010001428.1:0-11911 GCA_038088875.1 Austroboletus festivus | reverse complement strand
AACCTTTGAACAAAAGGAGAACTCCGAAAACTGCTGCCAAAAAGGGAGGGCCCTTTCCAAATCACAAAGGAAATCAACAAGGTAGCATTTGAACTAAAACTACCAGACACATGGAAAATCCACAACGTATTCCACGCCTCCCTTCTTACCCCATTTTCGTCTTCTCCCGAATATGGGCACACTGCCCCTGAAGAACCCCTAGATCTGGATGATGATTCCCCAGAATATGAAATAGAAGCCATACTCTCCCACAAGGGGACCAAAAATAACTGACTCTTTTTAGTAAAGTGGTGCAATTACCCTGACTTGGAAAACACTTGGGAACCAGAAGGGAACTTCACCAATGCAGATGAGACCTTGAAAGCCTATAAAAGGGCTTACAAGCTATCGGCCTGATATAGATCCCAGACTCAAACACTTCTATGTTGCAGCAAGAGACCTCTGGTACTCAGAGTTCAAACCTGGGGAACGATGCCACTATCTCCACTCTCACACCATCATCGCCCAGTGGTTCTGCGAATTCGAATATTGCCCATACCACTATTAGAATCGCCCCTTATGGAATCTTGACTCATTGCCCCATATCACCATCCATTCCTGTCCTTACTGCCGTCATACACGATGCATATAACCTAGATGCCATCCCCCACCTGGAAAGATCCTATCTCTACCACAATCTACTCCACTCCCCCTATGTCACAGCCTGGCTCTATGCACACTGCCGAGACGACATGGTCAGATGTGTCTGCTCTGTCATCTCACTCTACAACGCCTATGCCTCCATTTGAAACTCTGCCTCCACAGAGATGGTCGCCTCCCCTCTCTTATCCACCCACTTTGTCTACCTCGGAGTCCAATTCACCCACGTACTCCACGAGACGGGCTTCAGAGAGGTCATGGGGGCACTCCCTCTTGTCCCAACCAACTCTGTCCTGGTGGACATCGTCGCAGGACTCTCCCCGAACATCAGAAGGAGAGTTGTTAGGAACAGAGGTCTGGTACGATGGACCACAGGCTCTACAGTTGGACGCTTACCAACTCCTTGAGCGGAGGACATCTTCCACCAACCTTGCGGACTGAGCCCAGGCCCAGATGGAAGGGATATTGATCCCGATCAATCACCTGACCCCAACTCCCCACCCCAACTGGTGGACCCCCCATACATGTACCAGCACGATATGGACCCGCCCGTACCTGTTACCATCTTCACTCCTCCACCTCAACTTGGTCTACTCAACTGGCTCTCCTCGCCGCCACCTCTCATTTGTGGTCTCCACCTGCTCTCCTCGAATCTCCCTGAGGACAACTCCCTCTCCCTCTACTTCTGTGACAGATGCCACACCCACCGCTCCAACAGATGGCACTGTCCCCTCAATATCTGCCTAGCGTGCCACCAGCATGCTCCCGGGCATTCCCCCTTCCATTGCCCCATCCTCTCCAATGACCTCCCAGACACCTGCCCAGACTGTGGAGGAGATCATCCCGAGTACTGGGAATGTGTCTTTTACATCTGTCGAGGCTGTCATCATCGAAAACCCGGCCATTCCCCCTCCACTTGTCCCTCCCTCACTGCTGAGGACTTGGATGACGAATGATTGGAACCGATATCAAGGAGGGACACCCATCTACTCTGAAATGGTGTGGACATTGGAGATGTTAGTGGATGGTGGGAACCATCCGATCTACCCTGAGGAGGGAGATAATGTTACAGAACGATGGGTGTGCCCACCCACTCCTTTTCCTGACAAGTTGGACAGGCCGTATCTGTCCTGGATGAGAGAGACGAACGACCCCTTGTGGGACGTGCCGCGATTCACCAGAGAGAACCTCCTATGAGGGGACCTCTATCGGTACAGAGGGGAGGACGACCACTATGCGGATTGGACCGCATCCCCCGATGAGTGGGGTGTAACTCCTATGCCGAGTAACACGCCCAGGAGGGACAATAGCGACAGGGGTTGATATGATTGGACCAATTCCACGGACAACGACACCCTGTTCTAGTATAGAAGAGTTCCAAGACTCACTTCATAAGCACTACACCCATACCTACTCCTCACAGCAGCCGGTAGTGCTTTGACCCCTTCCCAGTTAACCCACCCCTCTTCTATATTTAGAACAGATCAAGATTCTTCATTTGTCCTTTTACTGACAAATTACTTATGTGTGAATCTTCTCACGAGTGTGGGAAGATTCTCATGCACTGCCTTTCCCCTTTCTCTATGGCAGTGCATGTAGTCAAGGTTATGGACGCTTACCCCTTCCCCAATGACTTTCTGTTGGGGCACTCATTTCCAATTACCAGGATGGGAACACTTTCCCATCCCTTCCCCATTAGGTATATAAGCGCCTATGTATTATTAGGTAGCCTCAGCTAAATTCTATGTGATCTTATATGGATAACAGCATACCTTGAAATGGTGGATGGTTTACCATTTCTCGAGAGAGTTCAAGTATGGGTTGCACTTAATTATCGCCACATGATCCTCACCTACATCTACGTGGCCCGGCTCGCTATTTTCTATATCGCTACTGCCACCGGCACTAGGCTAGGAATGTTCAATCAAGTCATCACCGAAAGGCTCCACGTCTCACGTTCCATATCAGAAAGCAGCATTCATTACACCAATGGGGCTATTTGAGCCAACCGTAATGTTCTTTGGGCTGTGCAACTCGCTGGCCACTTTTCAAGCACTAATGGACAATATATTCACAGACTATCTAGCCAAGGGGTGGCTAATCATTTACATGGACGATCTCCTTATCCACTCAGCTGACCAAAAGACTCATGATGAGTGGACAAAGAAGGTGCTTACAAGGCTAGCAGAGCACCACCTTTACCTGAAACTAGAAAAGTGTTCCTTCAATGTCCCAGAGGTGGAATACCTGGGACTGGTGTTGAAGGAAGGAAGCGTAGCCATGGACTCCATCAAATTAAAGGCAATCGAGATTGGGAGGCCCTGAAAATAGTAAAACAAGTATGCACATTCCTTGGGTTCTGCAACTTTTACAGAAAGTTCATCCCCAAATTCTCTAATCTGGCTCAGCCACTCACTGCCCTCACTACCAAAGGGAAACGGTGGGAGTGGTCACCTGAGGCGGATGATGTATTCTGAGCCCTGAAGAGTCTTTTCCTCTGCACCCCTATCCTATGCTATCCAGACCCCAGAAAACTGTTCTGGCTGATGACTGATGTGTCATTAGCAGCTGCCAGGGTGGTCCTTATGCAAAAAGATGGCAACAGAGATCTCCATCTGTGTGCCTACCGATCATCCACGTTCACTCCAGCCAAGCAGAACTATGACATCCATGACTGGGAGCTCTTGGCCATCATTCTTGCCCTAAAGGATTGACGTCATTACCTCACTGGAACTGCATTCCCAGTCACAGTCCTGATGGACCACAAGAACCTCACATATTTCTGGCAGCCCTGGGATTTATCACGACGCCATGCTAGGTGGCAGCTATTCCTTCAGGACTTTGACCTTCACCTGGTCCACACTCCCAGTGGACAGATGGCTCTGGTGGACTTTCTGTCCCACCTGGACATAGCTGATGAAACTTGGGACCTGATCCAGCTGATCCCCAATGATGTTTTTATTAGATCCATTGATACAACCCTCTGTGCACAGTTGGAGAAGCCCCTATGGGACTCCACCACTTTGGATGCCTTGCTCCAGGTTGAGCAGGGTGACCCCGCCTTTCCCCAAATGGCAGCCTCCGATTGGGAGGTCCACAGCCACTCCGTCTTTACAACCTCATCTCCTGGGACTACTGGTGGCCCAGGATGGCCTGTTTTCTCTGCCACTACCTCACCAGATGTTACGGAACGATGGGTGAGGCCTCCAACTCCATACCCTGAGGAGTTGGACACGCTATCTTTTTCTTTTCTTCCAGCAGGGCAATCGATGGACATCGATGATGACTTCGCTAGTGGGCTAGCATGGGGGGAGTCTCTGGATATATGGAACGCATCTCCTCCACTACCAGAGAACCAGGAGAATGTACCTCCAGAGAATCCCGAGTGGTTTGCCTGGGACGCCGAGGAAGTAGCGGAGTTCCTCTGACGGGCTGAGCACCCCTTCCCTTTCCTATAAGGGAGTCCTCTCCCTGTTCTTTTTCTTCTTCTCTTTCCTTCCTTTGATCTCCATATTACCTAGAGTTCGCCTGGACAGGCCCACTTCCTATCTCGACTAGGATATACAATCTCACTCTCAGTTATGGCAAGTCATCGCCTCGCCCATACCTACTCCACACAGCATCCGAGAGGCAATGTTATCTGTTCCTTTATTCCGCTGAGTTTGATATATCTGCTTTAGAGATAGAGTTTGAACCTTCTCCTCAATTAGAAGAGGGTTCCTTGCACTGCCTTTCCTTTTCTGTCTCGGCAGTGTAAGATTCATTAAACGTTATTTCTTTTAAGGATGCTTTCCATTCTCCACTTCCATTATGGGAAGTGGACTTACTCCTGATCGGATTCCCATCCCATCCAGGAGTATCTTCCCATCCCCAGATATTTACGTATATAAGTGCCCCTGTATTATAGTTAGCTCTCTAGCTAAATTCTACGTGATCTTACGTGAAGCGTTTATGCTGTACCTTGCAAGGTGGAAGGAATCCCCTTGCTCAAGAGAGTTCTATTCAGGCAGACCCTGAACTACAGGTTAATCCTCTATCACGAGGCCGCCGCCACCTGCCTATCCATCCTAGCCGTGTGCCTACGCTACGGACCTTTGACAGGAGCCTTCGACCAGCTAATCGCTGAGCACCTCAGGCTTCACGTCCCACATTCCACATCACCAGATGCCTGGTTTGCCAGAAACATAAGGTCGACACCCACCCCAATCAACCCCCTGTCGTTCCGATCCCCATGGTTGCCACCCACCCCTTCCAGCACCTCTCCATGGACCTCATCACCAATCTTCCACCAGTGCCTCTGTGGGATGCTATTTTGGTTGTGGTGGACCACAGACTTTTGAAGGGGGCTATTTTCATTCCGACTACTAAATCTGTGACCATGGAAGGAATAGCAGCCCTATTCCTGAAGAAATTATTCTCCCGTTTTGGCATCCATGACTCCATCATCTATGATCAAGGCTCCCAGTTCAACAGCACATTTGCACGAGAAATGGCCTGACTACTCCAATATGACCCAAAGTTGTTCTCCACCTATCACCCACAGATGGATGGGGAAATGGAACGGGTCAACCAAGAACTGGAAATGTATCTATGGATCTTCTGCCACAAGAACCCTTCCTCTTGGAGTGACTTCCTCCCCATCACTGAGTTCGCCCACAACTTGTCCACTCACTTGACTATAAAACAACCCTTATTCCTCTTGATGAATGGGTATGAACCACAGGGATTTCCCCCAATCACAAAAACCTTCATCCCTGCCATACAATTCACCCTTGATCAGTGGGGAACCGCATGGAAAGAAGCCACTGCCACAATCACTTACACCCAGAAAGATTATGAAAGATGACAAAAAGGGAAAGCCTATTCCCCCTACCAGGTTGGGGACATGGTTTGGCTTTCCACCAGAAACCTAAAAACTAAAGGGGAACTCCGAAAATTATTACCAAAAAGAGAAGGCCCATTTAGGATCTTATGAAATATCAATAATGTCTCCTTCGAGCTCTGTCTGCCCAATCACTGGAAAATCCATAATGTTTTTCATGCATCCCTCTTGTCCCCTTTTATGGAATCTGAAGAATATGGCAGCACCACCCTGGAACCCCCGATAGAGCTAAATGAGGAGCCAGAGTATGAGATAGAAGAAATTTTATTCCACAAAGGGGAGTCTCGTAACCTTTTCTTCTTGGTCAAATGGAAAGGCTATTCTCACTCAGAAAACACCTGGGAACTGGAAGCCAACTTCACTCATTTGGATGAGCTACTCTCTGCCTATAGAAAGGCACACCATATTCAGAAGTAGATACCATGGTCTACCCTATCCAACCCACCTTTCAAGACAAGAAATATGGCTGCTGGCACACAGAATTTGTCCCTGTAGAAAAGAAAGAAGTTTTACAAGACAGAAAGAAAATTATATTATCAGAAAAATGCATTCATTTCCTCAACTCCCATGTTGGGGAGCACTGGAGTTTCTGTAGATTCAACTCCTGCCCCTACCATTGGCATGCCAAGAACTATTATTGATGTCACTCATTTGGTTATTGCCCCTTTGGGCATTCCCCTGCAAGAACCACATATCCCAGTCATTATGGCAAAGGCAGGCAATGCCTACAATTTCAAATCGATTCCCCATCTGGAAAGGGGATATCTCTACCACAACCTTCTAAATTCCCCTTATGTAGCAGCCTGGCTGATAGAGCGATGCCACTCCGTGCTAGTGTGCCCCCTTACTACCCTTATAAATACCTACAAGGTGTACACCAACATCTGCTCCACCCAAAACAACCCCCACAATTCTGATGATAATCATGTCGGCCCCTTCTTAGTCCACTGCCAACCCATCCTCACCTCCAATCTTGTCTACCTTGGAGTCCTCATTGGACAGTCTCTTCATGAGGCAGGGTTCTACAAGGTCATCAAGGAGATCCCCCTGCTTGGAATCCACAAGATTGTCTGGGAGCTCGTCGGCCCCCTCGCCCCAAATATCCAAGGGAGGGTTATCAGAAACAGAAGGTTGGTTCTCAATATTGTCGGAACTAGCAGAGGAACTGCGCCTCCTAGTCCAGTGCTGCCTCTACTCTCCAGAATCTCAGCAGAGAGAACAGGCCATGATAGAGGGGATGCTGATCCCTTCATCCCTGCTGAGCCCACTCAGTCCCTCACCCCCACACTACTGGACCCCTTGGAACTGGAGGATCCATCAGGTTACTAGCTCTGCACCCACCAACATGATACCTACCCCCCCGTCCCTATCCCCAACCCGACTACTCCACCTCAAGACAACCCTCTTCAAAGGATTGCCTCTCCCACTGCTCTCCGCCATGGTCTTCCTGCCCTCTCTAGGAATATCTCTGAGGATATTGACCTCAGAACTGACCACCACTGCCTACACTGTAACTATGCCCACCCCACCTCTTGGGACTGCCCCCATGTCATTTGTGCCATCTGCTCCCAAAGAAGCCCTGGACATCTGCCCTTCCATTGCCTGTCCCTCTCCACCCCCTCCTTGCCCCAGTCCTGCCCCGAATGTGGAGGACAGCATCTCCTGTACTGGAGATGCCCCTTCTACTCTTGCCCCCACTGCCACAAGATCTCCCCTGGCCATGCCATGTCTGATTGCCCCCTTGTCAGACATAGTGGCGGGGTTCAATGAATTGGTAGATGAATGGAATCATCCCATCTCCCAGAGGAGGAGGGTAATGTTATGGAATGATGGGTGAGGCCTCCTACTCCGTACCCGGAGGAGTTGGATGCCCCATCTTTTTCTTCATCCCTAGAGCAACCAATGGACCTTGACACAGACTTCTCCAGTGGACTCGCCTGGGGAGACTTGCTCAACATATGGAGCACTTCCCCACCGCTCCCGGAGAACCAGAAGAATGTTCCTCCTGGGAATCCAGAGTGGTTCACATGGGACATGGAGGAGTTAGCAGAGTTCCTACTCTGAGCAGATCAACTATTTCCTTTCGTCTGACACTTTCTCTTTTCCCTTTCTTGTTCCCAAACAATAACCTCCTTTTCTCAGTTAGGATATACTTGTTCACTCTAGTGTTATGGCAAGTTACCATATCACCCATACCTTCTCCACACAGCATCCAGATATGGTATTACCCTTCTCTTCTCCACCAAACTTATATATCTGTTTAAGAGATTAGATTTGGAGTCTGTCCTCAATTAGGGGAGGTTCCTGTACACTGCCCTTCTTCTTGCATCCATAGGCAGTGTATGAACTTTAACTTTAATTCTTTCAAGGACACTTTCCCTTTCCTTTGGTGGGACAGCCTTCCCCACAGATCTTGGATCTTTTTCAGAGTGGTAGCAGTATTGCACCCTCGGGAAGGAGGATCTTTACAGGAACCCTTTCCCATCCCTTCTCCATTTAGTATATAAGTGCCCCTGTATTATAGTTAGCCCTCAGCTAAATTCTATGCAACCTTATGTGAAGTTTACACTGCACCTTGGAAAGGTGGATGGTTTACCTTTCCTCAAGAGAGTCCTTATCAGGCAAACCCTGAACCTTTGCCTAATCATCTTCCACGAAGCCGTCATGGCCTGGGAATCAGTACTAGCAGTGTGCCTTGGGTTCGGACCAAACTTAGGAGCCTTTGATCAGCTAATTGCCCAGAGACTCGGACTTCATGTCCTGCATTCCACATCAGTTTTCTTCTGCTA
Source organism: Austroboletus festivus (assembly GCA_038088875.1). Classification (NCBI taxonomy): domain Eukaryota; kingdom Fungi; phylum Basidiomycota; class Agaricomycetes; order Boletales; family Boletaceae; genus Austroboletus; species Austroboletus festivus. Next base: position 3,601 of record JBBPJU010001428.1, on the reverse strand, counting down.
GTCAGGCTATTCCAAGTGTGATGGGTATCTTTCCTTGCCCAAATATGAGGAGACTTCTTTGAGAGGTCTTCCCTCCAATCTGTATGGTTAAGAATCCTCACTGGATGATGCTTCCTCCAGCATTATGGGAGCCATTGGCATTTATGGCATTCTATGGCTCATATAGGTTTAATAAGGGGATTTTCCACTTCCATGCATATCTTGCACTGATAAAATTCCCAGTTTCCCCACTGTCGATCAGGGCTTCCATGTTGATGATTCCAGATGGAGTTCGGACCTTTTGTGATGTGACAGAAGTCTGGGATATTCTGGGAAGTCTTACTGCAGCCCTCACTTAGGGATAGCAGGTGAACCAAATACCACATAGATTAAACATAGATCTAGTTAAGGAAGTACTGTACATGGGCAGCACTATTTATAGGGAAGAGGGGGACTACTATGACCATAAGGAGTGATCACAGGAAGGGAAGAGGCTGTTCATAGGGCTAAGGGTTATTGGAGAACAGGCATGGGTGGGGGAAGAGAGGATTGCACCAGTGTAAGGGTGCAATCGAAAAGAAACTAAAGTCCATTGATAAGGAAATAAAGTTCATACTGGTATAGCAGGTGGGCATGGATGCAATCACATCCATGTGGGATTGGTGGGCCACTCTGGTGCAGGTGTGGTCTCCTCTAGATGGACAGGTGGGCCCTGGACATTCCACCATCCGGGGATGACATCACCCAAGGATTCCTCACCCCACATAGCTCCTTCCACCTCTCCATTCCAGAACTAATGCCTCATGTCTAGACTCCCTCCATATGCTGCAGTGGCGATCCCCTTCATGAGGAAAAGGGGTGGCCCTCCATGGGTAGTCCACCTGATGCATGACATTACCCCATTGATAAGGTTGATGGACCTCATTGATCTCATCCCAATTCATCATCCACCTGGTGAGATCTATTCTCTGTGCAGTTGGGGCAGAGATGTTGGGGGTGGCCTGGGGCATCCTCCCTGCAGTAGGGACAGGTGTAGTTGGGGCAGGCGAGTCAGAGATGGTGGGGGCTTCCACACTGATAGCATTAATAGGCAAGAGAGAGAGTTGGCGAGGTTGGGGTGTCATTTCTGGTGAAGGAGATTCAAGTGGAGAGAGGTTGCTTAGGTCACTGAGGTTGTCTGGATATGGAGTGGGGGGACAGGGTGGTTGGGGGGATGAGCTGTTGAGGCGGTGCTTTGTCGACTTCCCCTTTGGATCTTTCCACATTTTCTTCACCCTTAATTTTCATAAGAGGTTGATTGATATGAAGCAGGAGGGGAAGAAGATTCTCTCATTCTTCTCTATCTGCCAATTCTACTCTGATCCATCTAATCAATTCAGTCTCAAATGGGAAACTGCTGCCATTAAGGAAGGTGAACTGTCTCACAAGTTTGATGTCAATAAATCCTTGCTGTCCTATACCTCTGGGTAGCTGGAGGTAGATGGGGTAGATCTTTCTGAAGAAAGTGGAGGCAGGGAGTTTTTTGATGAAGTATCCCAGGCCACAGAAGTGGAGGGCGACAAGGGTCTAGGCCCCAGCCATGTGGAGATTTTCTGCAATCACCTCACTAAGATTTTCAATGATGTTTTCTTTGACCAGGAATCTTGTGGAGACATAGCTTTGGTAGTTTTCTATGAGGAGGATGACAGAGGATAATTTTCTTAGTTCCAAGTTGGCCTCTAATAAGGCTAATCCTTGGGGGTCATCCACAATGGCAGTGTAAGTGATTCTCCTATAGGAGGGTGGGAGGATCTGGAGATTGAAGACATCTCTGATCAGGGCAAGGATAAGGGACATATATGTAAAAGAAAATGGCGGCGTGAAAGGAGAGATTGATATTGTCAGAGTAGAGTTCAAACTGGATATGAATGATGAATTTTAGGGTGATTAAAATGGGAAGAGAAGGTCATCTGTAAGGGAGAAAGAAAGGAAGAGAATGATTGATAATAAGGAAAGGAATGATGGGCTAATATTGGTAGTGATATGGGCAATAATGGATCTGACAATAGCATTCATGAGTTTGGATATGTTGCCGATCATAATGTCTTTTTCTTTTAGGGATGAAGATGGAGATGCATGAGAAATGATAGGAATATTTGGTGGGTTTGTCAGTAGTGAGGGAGAATTTGTAGAAGTCGCAGCAAGTGGTAGGTTGTTTGTCATTGATTATAGTTTGTGTCTTCTTTCATAGTTTTGTAGAGTCTTGTCTGTGTGGGTGATGTTGCTTTCCAGTTTCCAGGTGTTTTCTGCGGTTAAGTATCCTTTCCATTGCACTAAATAGGATCTTTGGCCTGGATGTCCTCTGTGGTTTAGGATACACTCGATTTCATATTCTTCCTCATCACCTATGATCTCAGGTGAGGAAGGGGTTCTGGCAATCCTGTATTCGTCATTCTGGACAAATGGGGAAAGAAGTGATGTGTGGAACACATTATGGATTTTCCAATTTGATGGCAAATCCAATTGATATGTTACAGGGGATAATACTTTGGTAATGGTGAAGGGTCCTTCCCTTTTTGGCTGGAGTTTCTTGGACAGATAGGAGGTTTTGAGGTTTTTGTTGGATAACCAGACTTTATCTCCTTTCTTCCAAGGTTTGAACTTTAGGAAGGTGTGGGAGAATTGTTGGGCATTGGTAATTGCAGCTTGTGCCTCATCTCTGGCTTTTTCTAATAGTTGGAGGTGGTTTTCCAGGGTGGGGTTAAAGGTCTTTCTGATTGGTGGATAAGCTCTTGGTTCATAGCCCATTATTAAGTGGAACAGGGTTTGTTTGGTAGAGGAGTGTACTAAAGAGTTATGATTGAATTCTGCCATGGGGAGTAGTTCACTCCATAAATCTTGTTGTCCTTGGCAGAAAATTCTGAGGTAGGTTTCCAGCTCCTGGTTTACTCATTCCATTTCCCTGTTGGTCTAAGGGTGATAGGCAGTGGACAGTGTGACATCATAGCTTAATAACCTGGCTAGTTCTTTGGCAAAGGCTGATGCGAACTGAGGGCCCCTATCAGAGATAACCTTGGAATGTAGTCCGAATCATGGGAAAACATGTTTGAAAAATAAGGTTGCTACCCCTGCCACATTGATTGTTTTAGTGGTCAGGATGAAAATTGTCATGCACCATGTGGACTACCTGTGGAGGGCCACTTCTTTTCCTCATGAAGGGGATCACCCATGGCTCAACACCAACATCTCAACTGCAGCCTACTAAGGGAACTTGGATATGAGGCATCAGTTCTGGAACAGAGAAGCAGAAGGAGCAACCTGGGGAGAGGAGCCACTGGGGGAGATGGTCCTGGAATGGTGGAACATCCAAGCTCCACCAATTCATCTAGAGGAGACCACACCTGTGCCAGAGTGGCCCACTGATCCTGCGTGGATGTGATTGCATCCACGCCTTTCCATTGTCTTGATATGACCCTTCTTTGTTATCAATGGACTTCTATTTCTTTTCAATCACACCCTTACACAGGTGCGATCATCATCTCCTCCACCCATGCCTATCATCATGTAACCCTTTGCCCTATGGACAGCCCCCCCACCTTCCTGTGATCTCTATTTATGGTCATAGTAGTTTCCCATCCCCCTA
>JBBPJU010001427.1:0-11912 GCA_038088875.1 Austroboletus festivus | reverse complement strand
GGCTTGAACAGTGCCAGAGCTTATGGGTGTTGTATTTACATCAATGCTTGTAGATAGTACTGCACAAGAAGTTGCGTGATATCAAAAAGTTGCGCTGGGTCACTCGGAAAAAGTTGCGCTGGGTCACTCGGAAAAAGTTGCGCTGGTTCGCTCGGAAAAAGTTGCGCTGGATCACTCGGAAAAAGTTGCGCTGACCCGAAAAAAGTTGCGCCGGACTTTTTGTGCAGTTCTGACGCCATATGGTTTTAGTAGGGGCACCAACTCTCTTCTAATGCCTCGTGCTACAAATAATCCGATTGCCGCTGCATACGGAACTGATAATCGGAAACTCGGAGTAGCCTGCCCATCAAGACACGTACCCACACGCTTTCAGATCCATATGAGACGCGTAAAAATCCCGCTTTTCTGACTGTGAGGCCTTTCCCCCCCCACCGCTCTAGAGACACTCATCCTCTTCGTTCTTTTTGCGCGATAACCACGGCTGCAATACTAAATACGCCTACTAATGCGAATGGCGCAGATCCTGGAGCAAATTCGGAAAAGTACACACGCATTGTCCCCGTTGTTGTACATTGCATTTTTGCTGCACGTGGCCCATCTGTACTAGCGCGTTTGCAGCGAAACCTGATGGGCTGGAAGTACGACGAAACTGAAAATGTGGTCATTCCCACCCGCACCACAAGCAACCCCTCCCCTGTAAAGAAGACAGCTGCCAATCGATACCCTAGTCAATCACATACTCGCACGCCTCTGAGTGACGCTATTGCGTACGAGCTCGCTCACGTGCAATACCATTACTGTACCTTGCAGACCATGTTTTGGGACATACCATATCGACTTGTTTGGTACTCGACATCTTGCGCTAATTTGTGGAAGACAAGTTCGTTCTAGTTTTCGAAGGGTCAACTCACCATTAGCTAAGTCTCACTTGATCCAAATTCTGACGATGTCTAAATTGCCATTGAACAGGCGTGAAATTCAAGATGCTGATAAATACGACAGCACTGAGGAGGATATGAAGAGTCCTGAATCTTCATCTATGGATGCAAAGTCCAAGGGAAAGAAAAAGATGAAGACGCATTCATTCAGATGGGCTGCGTTCTCATCGCAGCCTCTCAGTGAAGAGGCGCTGGTGGGATTCTTAAACCGAGTTACCGATCGAGCGTTCACTTTCGTAAAGCCTAAGCTTGCAGTAGCGAACCCGAAGTTGCGCCATCGCTTTACCGCGCTCGAGTTCAGAGCTCACGCCTTGCCGCTATCCTATGAGCCAGATGGAGAAGACATGCGGCCCGATTTCATCTTATTGCCCATCGAAGCGTTCTCGGATGACTTCAAGACAGTCGATCCGAGGTATGTCAATTTCACGGCTTTACATCCTGTGTGTCGGAATAAGTTTCGCCACTGCGGACTCTGTATGTGTGCTCTTGAGTCCACAGCTGCGATTCCAATTTAATAACAAATCTGCGAGATCTTCAACGCCATGTATGCTAATGGGACTTTCCCCTCCGTGAGTGTTGTAGACGGTACGGTCACCTGCGGCACTTGTCCAGACGCATACGGAATGGTACTTGGTACGTCAGTCACAGCATTCCGTCGTATTATCGAAAGGTGAGTGGACCAACATGTGTGTACAGAAACTGTTATCGCCACGATTAATGCGTCACTCATTGGTTTGTCTGGAATATCCAACTGGGGTGATGGATCCAACCACTGCCTAGACCATTTTTCGATTAACCACTCTTATTATGCTCAATGACCTCGTCCAAACACGCACTCCTGTAAGAATGTTCATAGTCCCTTGAGCGAGATGGCTGACTTCGTTGATCGGATAGGGATCACCGCAATTCATCGGTCTTGGCTTTTTATCCTTTGTCACCGTTATTACCACTGAGCTATTGGCTCTCCGTTCATGAGGAACGCAAGCCTCATTATTGGGTTGGCGGTCGGCTATATCGTAGCAAGCTCCACAAGGCTACATGAACGAAAGTTCCATTACGTCTGTGCCCATCATCACCTTTTTGTAGCATGGTTAGTGTCCACTCATGCGCGCACGCTGGTGACATCGAAGCAGGGTACACACGTTCAAGATTCGCGTCTATCCGGCAGCGGTCCCCCCAGTGTTGGCAGTCTATTGTAAACGGGCACGCGTTGTTCTGATATGGTATCTGACGGTTTCATCAGTGTCCACAACGATGGAAGCGATTGGTGATATCACGGCGTCCGCAGAAATGTCTCGCCCCAGGGTTACTGGCGCTGACTTTGACTCGCGCATACAAGGAGGCGTATTGGTGAATACACTTACCTTCTGCCCTTTTCTGATCAGCTGTTGACCCAAAGCGTCAGAGCGATGGTTTTGATGATCTCGTGTCCGCTCTGTTTACCGTGACGCCCTTGTCTATCTTTGCATAGGCAAGTGTCGTGGTGACTGCTGGAGATGTTCAGCTCATATGCGTGTTCAGTAATAATGGCGCCGTTGCGCTAACATGTTACACAAACCGTGCCACCGGCCGATGGTGCTGCGCCTTCTTCATCCTCTTTGGCGTCCTAGGTGAAGTCTCTGGCTTCTTCCTCGCAAACCGATCTCTTTCCCCTCCCCTCCTCTCATTCTAACCATCCTCCCTCTATGTAGTCCCCAACCCCGCCCTGGACAACGTTACTACCTTTCTCTTCTCTAGCATCGTCGTTTCGGAGTTACGCATCCTCTCATACATGCCCTACTCGTGCAGAGACCGCTTCGTCCTCAACACCGCGCTCTCATTTGGATTTGGAAATCTGTTGATGCCCGACCTGTTTACGCATTTGTTTACGGTGTCAAGCATCCGGGATTGTGATTACAAAGGTTGGTCGAGCCGGTGACAACTGTTCTGAGTATGCCTTGTGAGTCGTCTTTTGATGTGACGTGTCATGATGGAGGATGGGGCCGATCAAGCGGAATGGACTAGTTTTGGCTGCGGGGCTGGTGTTGAATTTGATTGTTCCACGCGAAATGGCGAATGTTGGGGACGAGAAAGGAGAGGTGGGCGGAATGGAGGGAGAGAGGAATGCCGACGGGGTCTCAGTTAGAGGTGGTCGAGGAGGTTGAACTCGTGGATCGGGGGCAAAAAGTGTGAACAGGAATAGGAGTACATGAGGATCCTTGGGCAAGGAGGATCTCATCAAGAACGAAAAGACATTTGATTATATGCTAAGTAATTAATAAGAAACCGACCGAGGTTGTAAGGCAGAATGGAAACACACGAATTGGGCTCGCAAGAGTGAGTTGAAACTTGATTTGATCAAGTAAACGCGAAGGACAAGAAAACCAAGGGAAAAAAGAGTAATAAATATTGAGACCCGTAGGTCTACCACTCCGGAAAAGCGTGTCATCCTTGTGCAGGGGCCATGCTAATCTTCTCTGTATCGTTCCAATTTTATCGTGTGCAACCCCGAAGGGTGCAACTATCTATGGAGTGCTAAAGTGGACGCTAGCAAGATTTAAATTTGTGTTGGGTTAACTGGCTAAGCGGAATTTCCTTTTTCGGTAATTTATTTCCATGTTTGGCAACTTTGGAAATGATCAACACCTTGCTCGGTACGGTTCATCGTTCGGCTTGCACGTCGATGGTCTATTTGACGTCAAAACACTCCGACCCTACATATATAAGTAAATGATCGACTAATCACCCACTTTATGCCCTGTACAGGACCAGCGATGGAACTCGACAAGGTATCCCCTCCCCGAAACACCCTCCCCAAACACCCCGAGACGGGCGGGTGCATCTTACTGGCGGGGTCTGGTCCCGGTCACCCCTCCCTCCTCACGCTTGCTACACACACCGCACTCACGACACACGCTGACGTCGTCTTCGCCGATAAACTCGTCCCAGCAGCGATCCTCGCGCTCGTCCCACCGCACGTTGAGGTCCACATTGCGGAACGCAAGACCCCCGGGCATCGAGATATTGCACAGATGGCGCTCATGAACGCCGTTCTTGAGGCGGCACAGCGTGGGTTGACCGTCGTCCGGGTGCGTCTTGTCGTGCCATGATCGGCGCGTGTGGTTGACGTCGACGTGTCCCTTAGCTGAAACAAGGTGATCCGATGGTCTACGCACGCGTTGGCGAGGAACTCGACTTTTTTCGAACGCACGGATATGATCCGCTTGTGATTCCTGGCCTATCTGCTGCGCTTGCCGCACCCGCTTGTGCAGGCATCGCTGTCACCCAGCGTGGTGTCGCTGACTCGTTTATCGTTAGCACAGGTGTCGGATTGAAGGGTAAAGATATCCCTCTTCCGGGATACGACCGTGGTCGCACGGTACTCCTGCTCATGTGCGTCGCACGGCTTAACGAGGTCGTTCCCGCGCTCATGACTCCCAACTATGGGGGATGGCGTGAGGGTCACACCTATCCACCTTATACGCCAATTGCGCTCATAGAGCGTGGGTCGATGCCGGACCAGAGAACGCTCGTGTCCACGCTCGAAGATGTGGTGTCTGCGATGGCGAGCACGGGCGAAAAGCAGCGCTCGCCAGGGATGATCGTGGTAGGGTGGGCAGTGATGGCGTTCGGAAGGCGAGGTGGAGAGGGGAGGGAAGCTGCTGAGGGGGTGCTTGAGGATGCTGTGCTAGAGGCAGAAGAGCTGGAGCAGCGTGATCGACAACGCGTCGTAAAGTGGCTTGGTGGCCGCAAGTGGGATGTTTGGCAAGGATTGGAGGCGGGATGGGCCAGCTTGTGAATGTGTTGAAGGGGCCATGTACGATCTGATTCTGTGCAGTGTATTGCTTTGTATCATATCTTTTATGCATGTTTTGCTGGTGACGAATGTATGTAGTAGGAATATACTGCAAGTTTACTCGTCGAATACGTCCTTATGTTGTAACCCAAATGACAATCACCAGGTCGTGACAAAAAGATTCACTCCACCGCACACTGGCAAGTCGTTTGCTACAAGTGACACCCCGCAATATGTAGCCTATAGGCTACATAGACGGCAAGCGGTGCCGACTTGCATCTTTTTGCGCGTTCGTAGAGTTCCTACGAGGATCGTGGAATGGGCTATTGTATGGTGCGTTATCCTTGCGGGCTATTGTGCTCCCCTTCATCCCTTTACGTTCATTTGCTCGATGAACAGAAACATGGTATGGATATTCACCCGGTTGATATTTCTGATCATTTGCAACTAGTGGCTATTCTTTGTCTGATTGGACTACTAAACTCGTACCGGAAAGTCGCATAACGCGTGCTATTGTCGTCCTTGAGCTTGAGGCCCAACTGTCAGAACTTTTTCCTTATCTAATCTAATCTTCGTATCAAACCGTTCCGTTCCATTCCGATTTCCTAAACCGCGGTACAAGGGTGTACGCGTAATCATTCTATATATGATTTTCTCTGATTCGTACAATGATGGCGCAGTAGCGCATTAGGGTAATATAGTAGTATAAGACTCGAACAGTGTAGATTAGTTAATCACTTTTGGAATATTCATTCATTCTTCAGTGCAAGCAGATTCCCTGGATTTCGCCCATTGTTGATCCCTGACATTATTCCAAAAGTATCCTATCCACCTTATCTGCACACTTGCGCTCCTCCATCCATCTTTGCCTAGCTGATGCACTTGCGATCATGTTAGTTCTTCACCCCTTTGTCCACTTGTGTCACATTTTGCATTGCTTCCTCTATACTGCTTGAGATCCTGCTCACACAGGGGTAAAGTGTGCTCAACCGAGTGACTTGTACTCTAAACCCGATACAGAAAGGCACTGTACCCACACCTGCATATATGCTTGTCTGGCGTATGTTACGATCCTCATTTCTTGATCTACAATCACGTGCCAGATCACGTGCTTTCTTAACCTACGACGATCATGTGCTAGGTCACATGCTTATGACATCATAATGACAGTCACATGCTCAGTCATGTGGTCTTCATGATCATATCTATTAAAGACACTTAGGCTCAACGCCTATTTACAGAAACACTACAAGGATTGCTAGTCAATCCCTATCTTATTGGACTTAGTGCTTTTCCGCATTCGTGGGAAGTACTTACTATTTATAGAAGTCTAGACATCGGAGAATCTCTCACAGAACTCCATGAAGCCCCAGACATGCACTCAATGCATGCCTATGTATATCTATGCCTCATGTGTGCAGCATGCTGCCACATCCATTTCACAGAAGTATTGACTACTTCACACCTCATTGAAGACGCATGTCGAACATGCTTGAACCTCAAGTATTTAATCACCGCAGGCTTCTATTAGACTTCTTATTACCTGCTGGTAAACCTTATCTATGACTCTAGAAGGGTACAGGGTATATGCATAGCCTTGCACTGGTGTGCACAGACTTCATTTGATATCTATTATCAAACCCTTATGATAGACCCGACCATGTCTATGCCTTCCCCTATTCTATTTCAGACTTCTTATCCATAAGGGGATAGGAACACATGTTTTCCTTACTTCTTTAATTTCCGCTTCTTCTATGCTTCTCTTCCATTTCATGGCAGTGCCATGCTTCTTATGACTCGGGCTGACTCCTAGACACAGCCCCTATGGTACGATTCCATTTCTCTTTTATTCTATTGGCTGCCACACTTGGCTGTGCGCATTGCCTTCTATTTGTAGTAGAGGATCATATCCTATTGGTTCCGCATATAGGTAGGAACCAAACATGTACATACAATAGAGTAGTATATAAAGGCCCAGGAGCGCTAGACTGGATCCCCAGTTTAGTGGTCTTGGAGATTCCACCCCAATAGACACTCCAGAGGAAAGCCTCTTGGAGATTCTCCTCATAAGACTCTAGCAAAGGCTAGCTGGACTTTACTCATTTTATCTTATTTGAAGTCAAGACTCCTTCCTCCTAAACCCTGTAGCTTTCATAGCTGACAGTGGCTCTGGTTGGTTGGTTAGAGATATAACTCTCTATTGAGGTTGTTTCAGCGTATATGACTAGAGATAGTGGAATTTATTCCAACTAGTCCAAATAAGGATAACATTGCTTCCCCATAGTGCACTAGGGCTCTAGGTTTGTGGAATACCTATGACGTCCGTCAGTATACCACTATTATCTGGTATTTACGCCGTAGCCAGGCATCTCTCTGGTGCCCCCATTTTACAGCACACCACTCGTGAGATGCCCCGTCTCACCAGCCGATACCCAGATAAGGGCAGAGTAGGTTGAAATAGTTTTTATTTCAGCTGCCAATGCTGCTGTAAGGGAAAGAGGCCTCAAGTAAGTTTTTACCCCACAGATATCAAGGCTAAATTGGCTGCTGAGCACCGACTTGATAACCATTACTCTCTACCATCACACCTCGCACTTGATGTGCAATTCTCATTCCTCTGCCGTCTTCCAACCTCTTCAGTATGTCTGCTCCCACCTCTTATTTCCCAGAAGACAACTCCAATATGGAGATGACCCCTTATGCTGGAGTAAGTGTCCCGCTTCCCGAAACGTGTCCTGGAACTGCGTTGCAAGATACACAAGACTCCCTCGAGTATACCCACGATATGCTCCACAAAATGCGGAAAGACAACAACTGCAATGCAATGCAGTGGTTTGCCCACGAGTATCAAATGTGGATGACAGACTATCTCCGAGATCCGACCAGAGTTCCACCACCACCAACCCTGCTAGTGTTACAAGAGGTAGTGTGACGCGATCTACGGGTATAGATCCAAGACACAAAGATGCCCCTAAGTTCGAGCTATCACTCAACAGTAGACAGGAGACTGATAGAAGTCCGGGATGGTTTTGGTAAGTCTTGCTGCAGTCCTCACTTAGGAATGGCAGTTTGAACCAAATACCACGTAGATTAAACATAGATCTAGTTAGGGAATTACTATACATGGGCAGCACTATTTATAGGGGAAGGGGAGAACTACTATGACCGTAAGTAGAGATCACAGGAAGGGGGGAAGGCTGTCCGTAGGGTGAAGGGTTACAGAAGATAAGCATGGGTGGGGGAATAGGTGATTGCACCAGTGTAAGGGTGCGATTTAAAAGAAACAATGGTTCATAGATAAGAAACAAGGTTCATACCAAAGTAAGGGTAAGGCATGGATGCGATCACATCCATGCCTCGTCTGTAGGCCATTCCGGCGGGGGTGTGGTCTCCTCCAGTTGGATGGGTGGTGCTTGGACGTTCCACCATCCTGGGACTGCATCTCCTATGGGTTCCTCTCCCCAAGTGGCCCCCTCTGCTTCTCCATTCCAGAACTGATGCCTCATGTCTAAGTTCCCTCTGTAGGCCACGGTGGAAATGTTGGCGTTGAGCCAGGGGCGATCCCCTTCGTGAGGAAAAGGAGTTGCTCTCCTTGGGTAGTCCACCTGATGTGTGACAGATAGATATGGGAAATATTGTAACGGCGCCCAGAGAATACCCTATGAACATTCTGATCCTGGAGATGAGCGAATGTGTGGCAGGCAAGGCAAGAGCTCTCCTGACACCACCGGTAGTACCTGGGCTGTCCCAGTATGTCCCCATATCGATTGCAGCACCACAAGCTCGTGCCCCCGCAGTCGTACGACTCCTGTCCGCAATTCCAGCCACTCTACCACGCCTGGTTATTCCAAATACTTCGGTGACAGCCCCTTCTACTAAGTCTATGGCGAATAAACCCAAGGAATATGACAGAAACAAAAATGACTTTGTCAACTGGTGGAAGACCATAAAGCTGTATTTGAGAGGATTCAAAAATAAATTGGACGACGAATCCGCCATCATCATGGTACTTTCCTACATGCACGGTAAAAACTCTGCCAGAAAATATGCTGCCCTATATGCCTGCCAACAAAAATATTCTCAACAGACCTTCAACAAATTCGAAGTGGAACTCATTCGCATGTTCCAACTGGTGTTCCTTCAACAAGACGCTGAAAAGGTGACAATGAAAGATTTGTATCAAAAATGGACTGAATCGGTAGAAGAATATTTTGTCAAATTACGCCACTTGTTAATAGAGGCAGAATTGGGCGAATATGTACATGGTCGTACAATCACAAATCGAATCCACGAAGCCATCAACCCTGATCTCATTGAACAAGTGGAATGAACTGACAAAACCATATGAAATTGTTGGGATGTAAGCTGATGGGAAGCTGAACTGATTGAAGCCAAAGAAGTAGTTCGAGATGCAGAGAGGAGAAGGGCATGTTTTGCTTCCAATAAAGGAAATTGGAGTAATCAAACAAATAACCAGCCCTTTTGTCAACAGGGGTCTCAGCAGACCACTACCACTGCTGGCCAAGCCCTGAAGGTGGAGACTGTCAGTAAAGATGCATCCGGAGTGTACAGGGGACAAGGACAACCAATGGACCTTAGTGTCACAAGAGCCAAGGGCGTATGTCACCACTGTGGAGACAAGTTCCCCTGCGCCAAATACCCCCTCAAACCGCGTCATCCGAATAGGCAGGTGGTGTATATCCATGGTCGAAAAGTTGAATTTGAAAATGAGGAAGAATTCAAAAAGTCGTTAAAGGAATTGGGTTTTGGCAAGCTCCAGTAGATACGAGTCGACCTATTGGAAAAGAACAATTATCTTCTTGTAAAAATTCTGTAGAGCAGAATAAAAATCATTTTGAATTGTTATCAGAAGAAATTGTTCCAGACTCACCCAACGCAAAAACAATTATAATATTAATAAGGGATAAATCTGCAGCTGAGCACAGACCTCATCCAACCAAACCAAAACAAATGACTACTGAAAAGATGGAGAATAAACCTGCAGCCAAGCACAGGCTCCGAAAGAAAGAATTAGAATGGGATAATAAAGTTGATCCCTGGTCCATAGAGTGGATCCAAAAATTGTTGGCAAAAGATAACAAAACAGCACAAAAACACATATCTCACTTTGTGCACTCAAGTCAACAAGTAGAAGTAGATAAGGAATTAATCACTCAACTTAGAGGATTAACATATGAGGAACAATTTTGGACATTACAAGAATTACAACATAAACCTAAATTTGTCCAAAAATCGGAATGAAAGCAATCACATTCCCTTGAAATTCCTGTCAAAATAATTACCAACGATGGACAACAATTGAAAACACTAGCGCTATTAGATTCAGGATGTTCAGGATCAAGTGTTGATAAGGGTTTTGTGTTAAGAAATAAAATACAAATGCACAAAATACCATGACCCATCAAAGTATATAACACTGATGGAACACTAAACCCCACTACCATAGAACATTTCATTACCGTCCAAATGAAAATCCAAGATCATTTGGAAAGAATCGTGTTAGCCATAACCACTCTACAAACCAACGAAGTATTCATTGGATATGATTGGCTTCAAAAACATAATCCCAAAATCGACTGGAAAAACTCCACAATCAGATTTGAATGTCAAGATCAACATGAAACGCCTTCCCTCGATAAAGACAATTTCAAAATTGGTGATCTAGAGCCTGATGAGAAGTTGATAAGGATTATGATAAAAAATGTCTCTACTGACATAGCTATAGAAGCCAATAAATCCAAGCAAACAAAAGGGTTTGACGAGTTAGTGCCCAAAGAATATCATGAGTTCAGAGATGTATTTGATAAAGAAACTTTCGATCAACTACCACCAAAACAAGAGTGGGATCATGCCATTGAACTCATACCAGGGGAACATACCATCAACTGTAAAACCTATCCATTATCCCCCTGAGAACAAGAAGAATTAGATGCTTTCTTAAAAGAAAATCTTGATACTGGCCAAATTAGTGATACAGAACGTGGGACGTGAAGTCTGAGTCGCTCAGCAATAAGCTGATCAAAGGCTCCTATCTGTGGTCCGTACCTAAGGCACATGGCGAGGACTGACAGTCGGGCAGCAGCAGCTTCGTGGTAGAGGATGAGGCAATAGTTCAGGATCTGCCTGAATAGAACTCTCTCGAGTAAGGGTAAACCATCCACCTTTACAAGGTACAGTGTAAATCTTCATGTAAGATCGCATAGAATTTAGCTAGAGAGCTAAGTATAATACAGGGGCGCTTATATATGTAAATGCTGGAGATGGGAGAGTATTCCCATTCGGATTAGAAGTCTGAATATGGAATAGGCCCAAGCCCGTTAGGAATTGGGGAATAGAAAGCGTTCATTAAAGAATAACCTTTAATATAACCCACACTGCCTGTGGATGAAAAGGGAAAGAGCAATGCGAGGAACCTCTCCTAATTGAGGAGAAGGTTCAAACCTTATCTCTAAAGCAGATACATTAGTTCATCAGAATAAGGAAGGGGTAACACTGCCTCCGGTCACTGTGTGGAGAAGGTATGGGTGAGGCGGTGACTTACCATAACTGAGAATGAACATGTGTAGCCTAACTGAGATAAGTACTCCTGTTGGAGACAGGGAGAAGAAAGGAAGAAAAGGGGGAAATAGAAGAGGGACTCAAAGGAAGGGAAAGGGGTGGTCCGCTCTGAGTAGGAACTCCACTAGTTCCTCGGCATCCCACTGGAACCATTCCGGGTTCCTCAGGGGAACATTCTCCTGATTGGCTGGTAAGGGTGGAGAGGCGCTCCAGATGTCGAGGGACTCTCCCCAAGCGAGACCGCTTGAGAAGTTGTCGTCTAAGTCCATTGGCTGCTCTAGAGAGAAAGAAAAAGACAGGGCGTCCAACTCCTCTGGGTATGGAGTTGGGGGCCTTACCCATCGTTCTGTAACATTACCCTCCTCCTCCAGGTAAAGAGGATGATTCCATTCATCCATAATATCATTCAACCCTGCCACTATAGAGGACAAGGGGGCAGTCGCCTGAGGCATGGCCAGGGGACACCTCATGGCAATTGGGGCAGGAGTAGAATGGGCATCTCCAGTACAGGAGATGCTGCCCACCACATTCAGGGCAGGTCTGGGGGAGGGATGGGGTGGTGAGGGATGGACAGCGGTAAGGGGGATGGCTGGGGCCACGTCTGGAGCAAAAGGGACAAA
>JBBPJU010001426.1:0-11918 GCA_038088875.1 Austroboletus festivus | reverse complement strand
CAATTTCATATTCTTCTTTGCCTTCTACTAATTCTGGAGGTGGTCTAGGAAAGTTCTTTCCATATATGTTGTTCTTATGGTAAGGGGTAAGAAGGGAGGCGTGGAAGACGGGGTGAATCTTCCAAGTGCTGGGGAGGCGTAAGCGGTAAGAGACAGGAGATAACACCTGAATAATGGTAAAAGGTCCTTCTCTCTTGGGTGCAAACTTTGGGTTATCTATGTTCCTTTTCAGATTCTGTGCTTCCAGCCAAACTTTATCTCCCTTGGCGAATGGCATAAAAGTCTTCTTCGAACGTGCCGCCATCAGCTGTCTGGCTAATTCATGAGCTGCTAGAGCTTCTTCTCTAGCTGCCAAGAGTCTTTTGATTCGTTCTTCTACAGCTGGGATATTGCTGTTTGGGAGTATGGTCGGAAGGGCTAGGGGTTCATAGCCCATCATTAGGTAGAATGGGGATTTTCCTGTAACAGAGTGGGGATGACAGTTGTGAGTAAATTCCGCAGTAGAGATGTGATCTGTCCAATCAGATGGATGGTTACCACAAACGATGCGAAGATATGTTTCGATTTCTTGGTTGACTCTTTCTGTCTCTCCATCTGTCTGAGGGTGGTAAGCAGTTGATAAAGCAAGATCATACTTCAGTATTTTTCCTAATTCTTTAGCAAAGGAGGATGCGAATTGTGGTCCTCTGTCAGAGATGATTTTGTCGTATAATCCAAACCATTTATAAACTTTGTGAAAGAAAAGAGTTGCTATACCTTCTGCGGTGATCATTTTCTTTGTTGGGCAAAGGATTACCCCCTTTGTAAGCCTGTGGTCGACCATGACCAAAAGGGAGTCAAAACCATCAGAGGAAGGGAGATCAGTAATGAGATCACAGGAAATCTGTTGGAAGGGACGAGTGCAAGAGGATCTGATGGGAACAAGAGGGGGGGAAGTGGGGTGAGTATTAGTTTTGTTTGCTTGGCAGGTGGCACAACCAGCGACATATTGGCGAACGAAGGAAGCCAGGCCAGGCCACCAGAAATCGGCAGAGACTAACTGACGGGTTTTAAGAAAACCAGGGTGTCCAGAAGAAGGGTGGTCATGACAGTGCGAGACAATGTCATGACGGAGAGAGGGAGGTATATAGACATGGTTACAATAGGTGAGGATATTGTCCTCATATTTCCAGTTGGACAGGCGGGCATGAAGGGTAGGAGGAGAGTTGGAGAGGTTGGAAATGGTGTGTTGTACCAGAGGATCGGAGGAAGATAGAGACATGATGCTGGAGCATAATACGGTATCTATGAGATTAATGAAAAGAGAAGGGGGTAGGAGAGTGATGGAAGAATTATCAGAGGAGTCATCGGGACAGCAGTCTGGACGACGTGAAAGTGCATCAGGACCAGAAAGGAGAGGACCAGGGACATGAATCATCTTGAGATCATAATCAGCGAGGTCGAGGAGCCAGCAAGCTTGCCGGTGATTAAGATTTTGAGGTTGTTTAAAGTATAACAGATTCTTATGATTGGTGAAAACTTGGACTGGAAAAGAAGAGCCAAGCAAATAATGTTGCCATGCTTTGAGTGCACGAATAACTGTGAGGAGTTCTTGGTCATAAATATCATAATTTCATTCTGTGGGAGAAAACGTTTGAAAGAGGTAGGAGCATGGATGCCAGTCGCCGTTGGAATCTGTTTGGAGGAGAATACCCCCAGTGGCATATTTAGAGGCATCCGTAGCTATAGCAAAAGGGGCAGAGGAGTCTGGGAATTGGAGAACCGGTCGTGACAGGAAGAGGTCTTTAAGGTTCGTAAACATATTATTACATGTGGGTGACCACTCCCATCGTTGGTCCTTTTTTGTGAGATCAAGAAGAGGACAAGCTATATTGGAATAATGAGGAATGAACCATCTGTAAAAATTCGCAAACCCTAAAAAGGATCAAACATCTTTGACTTTGGTGGGTAAAGGCCAAGAGGTGATTCCATCAAGTTTAACTGGGTCCATTGCGAGAGAGCTGGGTTTGACAATCATACCCAGGTAGTTGACTTCTGACACATTAAAAAGGCACTTTTGTAGTCGAAGGCAGAGATTTAATTCTCTCATTCGTTGAAGAACTTGTTGCATAGTTTCGTCGTGTTCTTGTTGATTATGAGAGAAGATGAGGATGTCGTCCATGTAAATAACGATTTTTCCTGCAGCGATGAGATCCCTAAATTCCTTGTTCATAAATCGTTGGAAGATAGCAGGGGCATTCTTCAGGCCAAAAGGCATTATGACGGGTTCAAAGAGCCCACGATGGGTGATGAAGGCTGCTTTCCATTGATGCCCTTCTTTTATTCGAATGTTATTGTAGCCCCATCTGACGTCGAACTTAGTAAAGATTTTGGCATCTTTGAGCTTGTCCAATAGATCTGAGATCAGGGGTAAAGGGTATATGTCCCAGATGGTATGATTGTTGAGATATCTGTAGTCTTGGACAGGTCATAGTTTTCCATCCTTCTTTTTAACGAAGAAAAATGGAGCTGCTTGAGGAAAAGAGGACAGACGAATCTTTCCAGATTTCAGATTTTCATCTAAAAATTCATCCTGAGCTTTCCTTTCTTCAGCAGTGAGAGGGTATAATTTCCCAATCTTCGGGATGAATCCTTCAGTAAGGTTGATTTCATGGTCACAGTCTCTACTAGGAGGAAGAGGAGTATCTTCATCAGCAAAAATGTCTTTATAAGCAGAATATGCTTCCAGTAGGGTTACTTCTTCCTTTTTATTGTCGATGGCCAGCTGTGTAGAGGTGGTTAAGGCTGAACAGGTTAAAGAGGGATTGGGGATGAATTGTTGGTTGGCTAATATGGTTCTGGATAGGGATTGAAGGGGTTTTAGATATGATATGTCCCTTCCTAAAGCTATTTGTGCGCAGAGGACACTGTCTTCAGTTCGATTTAAGTAGGCGAAGAGATGTTCATCGACCAACGCATCTACTGCAACATGTCGTAGAGATGGTTCTTGATATCATCGCTTTTCATAAAGCCCCTCTTTCTTCTGTTTAGCTTCCTGGTGTAGAGCCAAGAACATATCCGACTGATCAGTTTCTTGGGTGATCTGGAGAGTCCTTTCCTTCCAATTGATCATAGGATTGGTTTCTATTAACCAGGGGAGTCCTAGTATGGCGTTTTCCTTTCCACAGTTCATGATATGGAAGGTGGTTTGTCAGAGGAGTCCATTGATATTTACAAAAAGAGTCGTAGTAAATTTAATTGATCCTCCTTTGTTTAGGGAGGCGTCAGCATTTTGTACGGTGATTGGAGAAGGAAGTTGATGATGAGGAAGGTGGTGTTTCCTAATGAAATCCCAGTCTATACAGGAGATTTGAGCTCCAGAATCGACTAAAGCAGAGGTGGCAACGATCTTAACCATGTCTGATGTGACAAGGAGTTGGATAGGAATTTGCATTGCTTTAATACTAGTACATGGTTGAAGAGAAGGAGGTACATGCGTTGCTTTCGTCCTCCTGTCTAAAAATCCATTGCCACCTTTCCAACGATTTGTTCATCCACCTTCTCTACTCCCGATTCAACGACTTTGATGTCTTTGGGTGGTACTGTGGGCGGTTTCCTTTCGAACCTAACTCTACAGTCTTTCGTCATATGCCCCTTCTGTCTGCACTTGAAGCATCGTTCTTCCTTTCTACATTTTTCTCATTCTTCATCAGTCAGCTTCTTCGGCAGGGCGATGATATCAACGTCCATGGCATTGGGGTCTTTGGTGGTTTGAGGGGTGAAAGGTGAGGTGAAGATAGTATTACCTTTCTTATGTCGTGAGGCAATTTCAAGTGCTCTTTCTTCCACCATGGTGAAGTGGGCAGCTTTAGCATACCAACTGGTGATAGTAGTTGGAATAGTTTCCATGGTATGGATACGTCTCATGAGAGAGACGGGGATCCCTGACGCGAAGTAGTTGATTAAGACATCATCATGAGTTACCTCTGAAATGGCAACTTTGTTCTTGAAATTGGCGATATAATTCTGAAGGGTTGGATTATACCCTCCAGAACGGTTTTCATAGATTCTGGTCTTGGCTAGCAATGCTAGTGCTTCACCCTTTGCGTCCTTATTATCGAAGGTGTCTTTAAAGGTGGTTTCGAAGTCTGTCCAAGATCCAAGGGTGAAATTTCCTCTAGTCAGTTTGATCTCTCTGAACGTGGCAGCCCAAGTAAGGGCTGTCCCTTTCTTCATATAAGACAGCACATAGGCGATCTTTTTAGTATCTGTATTATAGAGGTTGATGTTGACAGCAAGATAAAGTTGTACTGTCCTTAGCCAAGATAACGCCTTGGTTGAGGCCCCATCAAAGTCTTCGGGAGTTCCGAGGCATAATTCGGTGGGTTTTTGAGAAGACATGGTGTTTGGTAAAGCAGGGATAGGGCATACTAGAGGTGGGAAGAAGACTCGACCTGTTTGAGGCTGGAGGGTAGGACTTGGAGGGGTTGGTACCCTGGGGATGAAGAGCATTGACGATAACTGTCCAGTGAGATCAGGAAGATCTGCTGGTTCGTCATGAATGGGAAGATCAGGATCAGAGGGTTCCTCTTCAGAAGGTTCAGAGGATTCGGAGGTCTCTGGTTCAGGCTCTTCGGGTTCTTGGCGAAGACGCCAACTGGGATGTCTGGGGAGTGAAATGGTGGGCGATCTAGAGCAAAGCTAGTCGCAATTTGAGAGTCTAGTTCTTTTGTTATACTTGAACTGGGTAGGTCCAAGTGTAGCCCTTTTTAAGATCAAGGGTTCGATGCAGAGTATCATCTAGTGAATACTCAAAGAGTTCAAGATAGGAAGCGTCCACTCAGAGTAGGACAAAGACTATGGTCAGGGAGACTGAGTGGAAGAGAACACTTAGGAGTCTAACAGGGGAATAGTCACAGAGGATGTGAATGTATAAGAGAGAACTAGACTAAAGTACATGGCAGCGAATAGACAGGTTTATATAGTGGGGAGGAATGAGAGGCAGTGTGGGAATGCTGCCTTGAATGGAAACGAGGCTGTCCATAGATGAATCATATAGAATGTGATAGAACATCAAAGAATAATCGATGAGTTAGAAGATAAGAGAATGACTCATGATGACAAATAACAACTGAGTAATTGGGCTGATTACTAGATATAAATGAATAAGCATGAATACAAGGATGTGACTCAGCCTGAAGATGAATTGGACTTATCCCAAGTAGGATTATCCAAGAAGAAATGAAAGGCTAGAGTTGATACAATGGTTATGCGTAAAAGAAGAAAGAAATCGTAACAATTGATGTCCAAATCCCTGAATGAACCAGATGTAATTGTATCTAAAGAATGGAAATCACTGCTAATAAGAGTTCAAGTGTATACACCATCTGGAATCATTGATACCGAAGCACTCATTGACAGCAGAGCAACCAGAAACTTTATCAATGCCTGGTGCACCCGACAATGGAAACTCCCCCTCTCCCCCATGTGTACCCTTAGAAAAGCACTAAATGTGGACAGCTCCACCAATGTTGGAGGAAGCATCACCCATCGGATGATGGTAATGCTAAAGATAGGAGAACTGAAGAAAAGAAGATCACTTATGGTCTTGAAAAGCAGGAAGACCCCAATTATCCTAGGAATGGCCTGGTTAGCTAAAGAAAACCTCCAGATTGATTGGGAAAATCAAAAGGTGATCCTCTTTAAGAAAGAGGAGGAAGATGCCAGCCCCAAAGTGGTAATAGTGCAGAAGTACTTAATGAAGTACATTACGGAAGATTTTGACAATCTGATGGAGGATGTCATCATATGGGAAAGTCTTGATGAAGAAATATGCAAGACCATAATATCTACCAAGATAGCAGCCAAACAAGGGAAGGATGAGGTAACCCTACCCCCGGAGTTCAAGGTGTATAGAGATGTATTCTCTGATATCACAACCACCACCATGCTGCTGTCACAGCTGTATGATCACAAAATTGAACTAGAAAAAGACTTTGTATCCAGACAGGCGAAGAACTATTCATTAAACCCCAAAGAAGAGAAAGTGTGCTGAGCATTTCTCAATGAGCACCTGGTGTCTGGAAAGATTACCACATCACAATCCCCCCAAGCATCCTCATTCTTCTTTGTAGCAAAGAAGGACAGAAAGTTGTGCCCCTGCCAAGACTACCACTATCTAAACTCAAAAACAATCCGGAATGCCTACCCCTTACCCCTTACCACTGACCTAATCAACAAAGTCTGTGGGTCATCCATATTCACCAAAATGGATGTATGATGGAGATACAACAATATATGGATATGACCAGAGGACTGATGGAAAGTGGCATTCATAATGCCGTTTAGGTTGTTCAAACCCATGGTGATGTTTTTTGGACTATGTAATTCCCCAGCAACTTTCCAGGCACTGATGGATGATATCTTTGCTGACTACCTGGTGGAGGGATGGTTAATCATATATATGGACAACTTACTGATCCATTCTGTGGATCAGGACACACACACAAAACAAACATGAAAGATGCTAGCCCAGTTGGCTGAGCACAAGTTATACCTGAAGTTAGAAAAATGTACCTTCAACACCCCAAGGGTGGAGTACCTAGGAATGGTACTAACTGAAGGGTGGGTCAAAATGGACCCAGTCAAGCTGAACACCATTAAGGAATGGCAGCCCCTGACCACCATGAAACAAGTCCAATCTTTTCTAGGATTCTGCAACTTTTATAGGAAATTCATCCTTTATTTCTCTCGCATGGCCTGACCTCTTACCACCCTGACCACGAAGAGAAAGAGGTGGGACTGGAGACCTGATGAAGATGACACCTTTCAGGCACTATGAAAGCAATTCTTAACAGCACCAGTACTTCACTACCTGGACCCCATAAAACCATTCATGGTTATGACAGATGCTTCTCTTGCCGCTACAGGAGGAGTCTTAATGCAGAAAGATGGAAACGGAGACCTCCATCCATGTACCTACCAGTCCTCCACATTCTCTCCAGCCAAGAGAAATTACAACATCTACAATCAAGAATTACTTGCCATTATTTTTGCCCTCCAGGATTGGAGACACTACCTCACTGGCACCACCCACCCAGTCATGATACTCACTGATCATAAAAACCTTATGTACTTTAAGGAACTATGAAAGTTATCATGATGCCATGCCTGGTGGCAATTGTATTTACAAGATTATGACTTATGACTAGTCCATGTCCCTGGGGGTCAACTCGCCCCGGCTGACATATTGTCATGACCAGACCTCGTAAACAAGGATGAACTCCCCCTACAACTCCTAGATGATGAAATCTTCATCTGCAGCATTGATACCATGTTATGGGACAAGATCAATGCACCTCCATCTGACCCCACCATAATAGATGCTATCATCAAACTCAACAGTGGTGAAGCCACATTCCCCTGTACCAACCCCACAGACTGGTCCCTCATTAAGGGAAGTCAATATTACCAGAATCGACTGTATATTGATGAGGACTACCACTGACCCCTTGTTCACACTATTCACACTGCCAACATGACCAGACACCCTGGTTTCTATCATTTATATAATATTATCTCCACAGATTTTTGGTGGCCAGGAATGGCTTGATTTATCAGGAAATATCTATCCAGCTGCCCCATTTGTCAGAAACATAAAGTAATCACCCATTCACTCTGACCCCCAATCATTCCCATCCCCGCCACTGCCACAAGACAATTCCAGCACCTCTCTATGGATCTTATCACCAACCTGCCTCCTTCAGGGCCCCATGATGCTATTTTAGTCATGGTGGACCATGGACTTTTGAAGGGGGCTATTTTTATCCCTACTAACAAATTGGTGACAGTGGAGGGGATTGCCAACCTGTTCTTGGATTGGGTATTCAACAGATTCAGATTACATGACTTGGTGATTTCTGATAGAGGACCACAATTTATGAGTGCATTCACACAAGAGCTTGGTTGAATACTAGGATATAACCCAAAACTATCAACAGCCTACCACCCAATGACAGACGGAGAAATGGAATGCATGAACCAGGAACTAGAAACCTATTTATGAATATACTGCCACAATTCCCTGGATACCTGGAGATTGATACTACCAATTGCTGAATTTGCTCACAATTCCACCCCCCACTCAATAATCAGGACAACCCCCTTCCTATTAATGACCAGCTTTACCCCTAGGGGATTCCCTGACATCACTAGATCATTCGTTCCCTAAGTACAGTTCTCCTTAGATCAGTGGCAAAACATATGAAAAGAAGCTACCGAAGCAATTGTATTTGCCCAGAAGAATTACAACCAAAGAACAAGAGGAAAATTGATGAACTACTCTCCACTGAAACCAGGAGATTGGATTTGACTATCCACCAAGAATTTAAGGACAAAAGGAGATCTCCGAAAAATTATTCCAAAGAGGGAAGGATCTTTCTAGGTTACGTGTGCTATAAATAAAGTGGCCTTTAAACTAAAATTGCCACTGACCTGGAAAATACATAACATTTTCCACACCTCCCTTCTCACCCCTTTTTCCTCCACTTCTGAATATGGACTAACCACTTCTGAAGAACCCCTAGATCTGGAAGATGACATCCCTGAATATGAAATAGAAGCCATCCTTTTCCACAAAAATAACTGCTCCTTTCTGGTAAAGTGGAAGAACTATTTGGACTTGGAAAACACCTGGGAATTTGAAAACAACTTTACCCACACTGACAACACCCTGAAAATCTATAAAAAGGCTTATGGAATCCAGTAGAATATGGACAGGTGCCCCAAACACTTCTATGTCCCTTCCTGAGACTGCTGGTATTCTGAATTCGAACCTGGATGTCATTACCACCTGATACGGAACGCAGTACGCGGAGTCCGATGGACTTAGCGATGACGTGATCGACGTATCCGAGGTGTGGACAGCAGCGGATAAGCGTAGCGAGAATGTTCTCCCGGGCACGGGTTCCAAGATGGTAGAGGACGTAACGGACGTTGAGACAATGTCTCAGTAGAACTCTCTCAATGAGTGAAGAACCTTCCGCACTCAAAGGTACAGCAGACTCCACGTTGGATTGCGTAGAATCTAACTAGGGAACATGACTAAAGTACAGGGGCACTTATATAGGGTTTCAGAAGCATTAGGTAAGGCTTCCTCTTTGGTAAGGATAGGGCTTGCCGTAATGAGAGGCAATGAAAGGGGAAAGTGTGACGCGATCTACGGGTATAGATTGCGCAGACACGATTGACCCCTGAGTGTTCAGCTGTCACTCAACAGTAGACAGGAGACTGATAGAAATCCGGGATAGTAGAGAAGTCGACTGCGGCCCTCACTTAGGGATAGCAGGTAACCAAATACCACGTAGATTAAACGTAGATCTAGTTAGGGAAACTACTGTACAGGGCAGTCGTATTTATAGGGAAAAGGGTACTGCCATGACCATAACAGGCGATCATGGGTAGCGATGAGACTGTCCGTAGGTAAGTACAATGGAGTCAGGAAAGGTGGGGGAACAGGAGATCGCACAAGTAAGTACGTGCGATCGTAATGGAAAAATAGTCCGATAAGAAGATAAGCGGATCTGAGATAAAGTAAAAGAGAATCGTACGAAGGTCTGTGGTCGTGGATGCGTCACATCCAGGCGGGGTCAGTGGGCCACTCCGGTGCAGTTGCGGTCTTCTCTAGTCCTACAGGCGGAGCTTGCACGTTCCACCATCCAGGGACGAAGTCCCCGAGTGGTTCCTCTCCCCAGGTCGCTCCCTCCGGTTGTCCTCCCCAAAATATCTGTCTTCCGTTCTCGCTCCCTCCGTATGGCACGAGAGCGATGTTGCTGTTAAGCCATGGCCTATCCCCTTCGTGAGGAAAAGGGGTGGCCCTCCGCGGATAGTCCACATGATGCGTGACAATACCCGCTCCACACAGCATATGCTGGATTAGGTATTACCTTCCTCATTTCCGATAGATCTCACATCTCCTCTTTGCGATCCTTTAGGAGGCATTCCCACGACGGTGGGAGGACTCCCACGTACCACCCTTCTCCTTTTTGTCCACAGGCAGTGCGTGCCGTCAATTACGGTATTACGATACGATCCCATCTTCGATGGAGATCTGACCGGACGCTTACCCCTTTCATTGCCTCTCTTATGGCAAGCTCTATCCTTCCCGAAGGGGAGACATTACCTAACACTCCCAAACCCTATATAAGCGCCCCTGTACTTTAGAAGTATTTCCTTAGTTAGATTCTACGCAATCCAACGTGGAGTCTGCTGCACCTTTGAGCGCGGAAGGGTCTTCGCTCATTGAGAGAGTTCTATTGAGACATTGTCTCAACGTCCACTACGTCCTCTACGATCTCGGTACCCACGCCCCGGAGAACATTCTCGCCACACTTATATGCCGCTGTCCTCGCCTCGGTTACGTGGACCACATAATCGCTCAGTCCATCGGACTCCGCATCCTGCGTTCCGTATCAAAAGAATCTAACTCTAACGCCACCCCCCTCGTTTCCACGAGCAGGGAAGTATTACCGCCAAGATTGTGCGCCAACCTGGATCCGACGACGAGCACCGCCCCCCTTCACCCACTACTGAGTCTATATGAAGGACCCCTATCCCAGAGACACTTCGAGTCCCCCGGAGCAGACCAACTTTTAGAGCTCCTCCTCTCCCCGTCTCCAGTTCCACACCGAGTGCTCCAGAGGTTGCTCAAGGAACACCCACACCTTCACTTTCTCCTCTCCCACTTAGGATCAGTGGAAGCTCGACCCCTGATCGAGAAGTGGACTATAGCTTATTCTCTTCGGAAAAACCTACTCTCCCCCCACCCGTCCCGACTGATACGGAACACAGGACGCGGAGTCCGATAGACCGGGCGATGACGTGGTCTACGTAACCGAGTCGGGGGCAGCGACGTATAAGGGTAGCGAGAATGTTCTCCTGGGCACGGGTGCCGAGATCGTAGAGGACGTAGCGGACGTTGAGGCAATGCCTCAATAGAACTCTCTCGATGAGCGAAGAACCTTCCGCGCTCAAAGGTACAGCAGACTCCACGTTGGATTGTGTATATTGCTTGTACTACCTAAGTACCTAATGAGCTGATCCTCAGTAATGCTCTTGGGGGCCCAATCCCTCAAGCATACTGGCAAGATACAACAAAGGAGCTCACCCTTTGAGGGAGTTATCTTCCCCTGCTACACTACTGACTCTTGGGTCCCAATCCTCACAGTAGGAGCGTAGAATCTAACTAAGGAACATGACTAAACTACAGGGGCGCTTATATAGGGTTTGGGAAGCATTAGGTAATGGTTCCCCTCTGAGGAGAAGATAGGGCTCGCCGTAAGAGAGGCGATGAAAATGAATAGCGTCCGGTCAGATCCTCATCGGAGATGGGATCGTGTCGTAAGTACCGTAATTGACGGCATGCACTGCCTATGGAGAAAAGGGAAGAAGGGCAGTGCATGGGAATACTCCCACGCGTGTGGGAAGAACTCCTTAAAGGATCGAAAAGGAGATATGAGATCTATCGGAATAAAGAAGGTAATACCTAATCCAGCGGATGCAGTGTGGAGCGGGTATGGGTTGAAAAGGTAACTAGCGGTAGCTGGGGAATAGATTGAATATCTCTGAAAGGATCAGTGAAAATAAATAAAGGTCAATCGAACCAAAAAGGAAACATATTCTCGCGACGGCGCACGTACTCATACAACTCCTGGGTGTCCCAGGTGAACCACTCCTCGTTCCCCAGGGGAACGTTCTCCTGGTTGTCCGGCATCGGAGGCGAGGCACTCCAATGCTCTAAGGAATCTCCCCAAGCTAAGGAGCTCGAGAAGTCTGCTCTAAGGTCCGCGAAATGTCCTGAAGAAAAAGAAAAAGACGGAGCATCAAGCTCCTCCGGGTACGGTGTAGGCGGCCTCCGCCATCGTTCTGTAACACTGACCCCT
>JBBPJU010001425.1:0-11921 GCA_038088875.1 Austroboletus festivus | reverse complement strand
GGATTGGGGTGGCAGAATGTCAAGAGTTGATTCAGAGTATGCCTAGGAGGATTCAGGAGGTGATTAAGGCAAAAGGAGGATATACCAAGTACTAGTTTGTGACATTTATAATATCAGCAACAAAACTGTTGCAATGAGTAACCTTGTTTAATTAATGTATGTTGTGGGAACTGTTGATCCAAATCACATGACCTTAGAGGCAAAGTTGTAGCCAAGGGTATATACAATATTTGTCGCCACCAAACCAAAGCATGATTTGTCCATGTGTTTGCAGTGTGCTTCGTGCACTGTGTTAGGGTTAGGCATTGCAATGGTTTTGTTGCTCACTATATATCCAATCCATCTACTCCACCTAGCCATTGCCCCCTCCTCAACTGACTTTCCTCCCCCCCTAGCTCTTTGCTGAGGCCTTGAAACAACCTCATAGAGAGTTGTATTTCTAATCAACCAACCAGAGCCACTATCTGCTATGAAAGCTATAGGGAATAAAAGGAAGGAGTTCTTATGCCACTTAGGCCTTTAAGTCTTTAGAGAGAGAAATCTCTAAGTGGCTTTTCTTTGGAGCTTGTATTGAGGTGGGATCTCCAAGACCACTAAACTGGGGATCCAGTCTAGTGCTCCTGGGCCTTTATATACTACTCTACTGTATGTACATATTTGATTCTACCATAATAGGAACACCCAATAGAAATACTTAGAAATATTAAGATATCTGTAAATACCTGTGAATCTTAAGATATATCAATATAATAAAAGAAAATGAAAGTAGTGCCACTTGTGGCAGCCAATTGTAAGCATATCCTTAACCCATCTAGAGTCAAGGTGAGTCATAGATAAGAGGCAGATCATATCCACTAATGGAATTAGACCCTAAATATGAAATAAGCCAGTGCAAACTAGTGCATGGCAATACTTGTTATGCATGAGATATCCTGCAGGCAAGAAGCCCACAGATATTAAATACTTACATAGGATGCATGTTTGACATGCATCTTCAATGAGGATAGAAGCAATCAATGCTTTTGTGAAATGGATGTGGCAGCATGCTGCACATATAAGGTATAGATGGGGACAACATATGTACAACACATGTTGTGACTTGACATAATTGGGATCATTAGAGAGATCCCTCTTCTAAGGATAAATATGGTAAGTATTTCCCACAATAGCAGAAAAATACTAAGTCTTGAGTATTAAGGATTGACTAGCAATCTGTAGTGCTTAGAGAAAGACTTGATGTTAAATAGTCATAAGGATCACATGACCATGCACATGATTGAGGTCATAAGCATATGACTAGCACATGTCCATATGAATGTCTTGATAAATAGGAAAAAGAAGGCTTGGAAAAGTGCCATCATAACAGGCCTCCCCCTACTCTCTTGAAACATCCCTAAATTAGATGACATCTCCACAGCATATTGGTGTCACTGATGTAACCAGGGACATCCTGTGTATTGGGACTGCCCCCTCTTCATCTGTTATGGAATGATGGGTGTGCCCACCCACTCCTTTTCCTGACAAACTCAACAGGCCCTACCTGTCGTGGATAAGAGATACCAATGACCCTCTCTGGGATGTGCCCCAGTTCTCCAGGGAGAACTTGCTGCGAGGAGACCTCTACCGATACAGGAGGGAAGAAGACCACTATGCGGATTGGACCGCATCTCCTGATGAGTAGGGTGTTCCTCCTCCCCCAAGTAACATGCCCAGGAAGGACAATAGTGACAGGGGTTGGTATGACTGGACCAACTCCCCGGACAATGACTCCCCATTCTAGTTTAGCAGGGCCTCTAGACTCATTTCATAAGCACAACACCCATACCTACTCCACATAGCAGCCGGTTGTGCTTTGACCCCTTCTTTGTTAGCCTGCTATCCTACTATACTTAGAACAGACATTATTCCTTTTACAGATACTTATTTTTACATGTGAATTCTCTCATGACTGTGAGAGGATTCTCATACACTGCCTTTCCCATTTGTTCACGGCAGTGCATGTCGCCAAGGTTATGGACGCTTCCCCATTCCCCAACATCTTCCATTGGGGCATTTCCCCAATGAATGGAGATGGGAATCCTTTCCCATCCCTTCCCCCATTTAGTATAAAAGCACCTATGTATCATAGTTTAACCTTAGCTAAATTCTACATGGTCTTACATGGATAACAGCATACCTTGAAACGGTGGACGGTTTACCGTTTCTCGAGAGAGTCCAAGTGCGGATTGCACTTAATCTTCGACATCAGATCCTCACCTTCATCTACGTGGCCAGGCTCACTATATTCTATATCGCTACTACCACTGGGACTAGACTAGGAACGTTCAACAACCTAGTTACTGAAAGGCTCCACGTCTCACATTCTGTATCATCATCTGTATCAGATGCTCTAGAAGAAGCCCCAGCTGTCATGCATTACATTAACTACCCAAGGAGGGTAACCCCTTTTTCTTCTGAAGGAGACCAACCATGGCTCAACACCAACATCAGTATAGCAGCTTATGGAGGAAACTTAGACTTGAGACATCAATTTTGAAATGGAGAGGTGGAGGGAGCCACTTGAGAGGGAGAACCAACTGGAGATCTGGTATCAGGATGGTGGAATGTGCAAGCTCCACTGATCCTGCTGAAGGAGACAGCACTAGTGCCAGAGTGGTCTACCAATCCCACATGGATGTGAAGCATCCATAACCAATATTAAATCATATAAACCTTATCTTTTATTTCTGGAACTTTATTTCCCTTTTGATCACATCCTTACACTGATATGATTCTTTACTTCCCCCACCTATGCCTATCCATGTAAAACCCCTTTTGCCCAGAGGACAGTCCCCCATTTACCTATGATCACTTATTATGGTCATATGAATTCCCCTTCCCCTATAAATATGACTGCCTTGTATAGTAGTTCCCTTAACTAGATCTACATTTAATCTATGTAGTATTTGGTTCAACTGCCATCCCAAAGTGAGGGCTGAAGCAAGACTCATCAAACTATCCCAGACTTCTATTAGTCTCCTGTCTACTGTTGAGTAACAGCTTGAATTTGGCCATATCTTTGTGTCTTGGATCTATACCCATAGATTGCATTAAACCAGTCATCCCCTCTACTGCTGCCCAGCTCTCAAAGCCTCTCCTTCCTCTTCCTCTTACTATGAGAACTGCGGAGGGACCCACGACAACTACTGGGACTGCCCATTATATTCATGCCCCTTCTGCAATCTATGCTGCCCCAATCATTCCATTCCTGAGTGCCCCCTCTCAGGACATGGTGAAGAGAATGAATGAGCTGATAGATAAGTGGAATCATCCCCTATATCTGGAGGAGAGAGGTAATGATATGGAATGATAGAGATGGCCTCCCACTTCCTACCCAGAACCACTAGATGCCCCATCTTTTTCCTCAACATTTGCCATCAATGACTACAAGGTGGAACATTGTGTGATGCGATCTACAGGTATAGATTCAAGACACAATGATATTGCCAAGTTCAGCTGTCACTTAATAGTAGACAGGAGACTGATATAAGTCTGGGATATTGGATAAGTCTTTTATACTGTGGCCCTTACTTAGGGATAACAGTGTGAACCAAATACCATGTAGATTAAACATAGATCTAGTTAAGAAAGTACTATACAGGGGCAGTCATATATATAGGGGTGGGGGAACTACTATGACCATAAGAAGCAATCGTAGGTAGGTGGGAGACTGTCCATAGGGCAAAGGGGTATGAGAGATAAGCATAGATGGGGGGAGTAGAGATCGCACCAGTGTAAGAGTGTGATCATAAAGAAAAGAGAGTTCAAAGATAAGAAAGAAGGTTCTACATATGTGGTCCCTGATCATGGATGTGATCACATCCATGCAGCATCTGTGGACCACTCTGGCGGGGGCGCAGTCTCCTCTAGTTGAAGTGGAGGTGCTTGTGTGACATAATCTATGGGTATAGATCCTAGACACAAAGATTTTGCCAAGTTTGAGCTATCACTCAACAGTAGACAGGAGACTGATAGAAGTCTGGGATATTGTTGATAAGTCTTGCTGTGTTCTCCACTTAGGAATGGCAGTTTGAATCAAATACCACATAGATTAAATGTAGATCTAGTTAGGGAACTATCTATATATGGGCAGTGCTATTTATAGTGGATGGGAAAACTACTATGGCCATAATAGGCAGCCATAGGAAGGAAGGGGGCTGTCCATAGGGTGAAGGGTTTACATAGATAAGCATGGATAGGGGAAGGAGAGATCGCACCAGTATAAAGGTGTGATCGAAAAGAAAATAGAGTCTATAGATAAGAAATAGAGTTCATACTCATCTGGTCAATCGGTGTGGATGCAATCACATCCATGCAGCATCAGTGGGCCACTCTGGTACAGGTGCAGTCTCCTCTAAGTGGATTGGTGGTGCTTAGACGTTCCACCATCCTGGAATGAAATCCCCCTGCAGTTCCTCTTCCCAGGTGATATGGAACACAGGACATGAAATCCAAGCTTCTGAGTAATGACTTGGTCGAAGACTCCAAGATTAGGTCCAAAATGGAGACACACTGCAAGAATAGACTCCCTAGCTGTGACAGCCTTGTGGAAGATGATGAGGCAATAATTCAGGGTCTGCCTGATGAGAACTCTCTCAAGGAAAGGTAAATTGTCCACCTTTTCAAGGTGCAGCATAAACTTCACGTAAGGTTGTGTAGAATTTAGCTAGAGAGCTAACTATAGTACAAGGGGCGCTTATATACTAAATGGGGTAGGTATGGGAATATACTCCCATAAAGGATGCCTTCCTAAATGGAAGTGAAGAATGGAAAGCATCCTAATAAGGAGATCAAAATGGAATTATGCACTGCCTATGGAAAGAAGGTAAGGGCAGTGCATGGGAATCTTCCCACCATTGTGAGAGATTCCTAATGTAACCTTCTAAATAGGATATATAAGTTCAGCATGGAGAAGGAAGGTAATACTGGGTTGGGCATATGCTGTGTGGAGAAGGGTAAAGTGACTCAGTAACTGACCGGAACTGAGGGAGAACTAATATATCCTAAAGAAGCTTCCCTTAGTTGGGAAGGAGCAAGTAATTGGTAGAAGAGTCAAAGAAAAGGAAAAGGTCTGTCCTGACAGAGAAGGTACTCAGCTAGCTCCTCCACATCCCATATGAACCACTCCGGGTTTCCTGGGGAAACATTCTCCTGATTGTCCAGGAGAAGTGGGGATGTGTTCCAGATGTCTAGGGAATCTCTCCAGGCAAGTCCACTAGAGAAGTCGGCATCGAGATCCATTGGCTGTTCAAGGGAAGAAAAAGAAAAAGATGGGGCGTCCAACACCTCAGGGTATGGAGTAGGAGGTTGTACCCATCATTCCGTAACACCAGGTAGCTCCCTCTGCTTCTCCTCCCGAAAACTGATGTTGTCCATCAGGGTTCCCTCCATATGCAATGGTAGCGATGTTGGCATTAAGCCATGGTCTGTCCCCTTCAGAAGGAAAAGGGGTTGCCCTCCGGGGAAAGTCCACATGGTGCATGACAGCTTGGATGTTCCACCATCCTGGAATGAAGTCATCTTGAGGTTCTTCCCCCCAAGTAGCTCCCTCAGCTTCTTCTCCCCAGAATTGATGTTGCCCATTGGGGTTCCCTCCATATGCGATAGTTGCAATATTGGTGTTGAGCCATGGCCTATCCCCTTCAGAAGGAAAAGGGGTCGCCCTCCTTGGGTAATCCACATGGTGCATGACATTACCCTATCGATAAGGTCAATGGACCTCATCGATCTCATCCCAATCCATCATCCACCTAGATAGATCCACCCTCTGTGTGTTTGGGGCAAAGATGTTGGGGGTGGCCAGGTGCATCCTGTCAGCAGTAGGGACAGGTATAGTTGGGGCAGGATGGTCAGAGATGGTGGGGACTTCCACATTGATAGCATTGGTAAGTTTGGGGGAGGGTAGGCAAAGTTGGGGTAACATTTTGCTGTTGGGTGATTCTGATGGAGAGAGGTTGCTTAAATTGCTGAGATTGTCTGGATAAGGGGTTTGGAGATGGGGTGGTTGGGGGAATGAGCTGTCTGGGTGGTGCCTCGTCATCTTTCCCTTTGGATCTTTCTGCAACTTCAGGGTTCTTAACTTCCATAAGAGGCTGATTGATATGAATCAGGATGGGAAGAAGATTCTCTCATTCCTCACTATCTCTCGGTTCTCCTCTAGTCCATCTATCTGGCTCAGTCTCAAACAGGAAACTGCTGCCATTAAGAAAGGTGAACTGTCATGCAAGTTCTCTGTCAATAAATCCTTGCTGTCCCATACTTCTGAGTAATTGGAGATAGATTGGGTAGATCTTTCCGAAGAAGGTGGAGGCAGGGAGGTGTTTGATGAAGAACCCAAATCCACAGAAGTGGAGGGTGTCGAGGGTTTGAGCCCCGGCTGTGTGAAGATTTTCTGTGATCACCTCAGTAATGTTCACCATTGGGTTCTCTTTGATAAGGAGTCTTATGGAGACATAGCTTCGGTAGATTTCAATGAGGAGGACTAGGAAAGATAGTTTGTGAAGTTTAAGGTTGGCTTCTAATAAGGCCAGTCCTTGAGGATCATCAAGAATGGCAGTGTAGGCAATTCTCCTATAGGAGGGTGGGAGGATCTGAAGTTTGAATACGTCTTTGATTAGGGTGAGGATAAGGTACATAAATGTGGAGGAAAATGGTGGCATGAGAGGTGAGATTGATATCGTCAGTGTAGAGGTCAAACCCAATCTGAATGATGTACTTTAAAGTGATTAAAATGGGAAGAGGGGGACATCTATGAGGTAAAAGTAAAGGAAGAGAATGATTGATAAGAAGAAAAGAAATGATGGACTAATAATGATGGTAATAAGGGCAATAATGTTCACAACAATAGCACTCATGGGTTTGGATATATTATTGATTGTAATGTCTTTTTTATTGTGGGATGAAGATGGAAATATGAGAGAATTGATAAGAGTATTTGGTGGGTCCATTGGTCTTAAGAGAAAATTTGTAGAATTCACAATGGGTGGTAGGTTGTTTATTGTCAATCATAACTTGTGTTTTTTTTTATATGCTTGTAGAGTTTCATCTGCATGGGTGAAGTTGCTTTCAGGTTCCCAGGTGTTTTTCATAGTTTAGTATCCTTTTCACTGCACTAAATATGATCTTTATCCTGGATACCCTCTGTGATTGAGGATTCATGCGATCTCATATTCTTCTTTGTTACCTATGATTTCAGGTGGGGGTGGTATTCCAGTGATCCCATATTCATCATTTTGGACAAATGAGGAAAGTAGGGAAGTGTGGAATATGTTATGAATTTTCCAATTTGAGAGTAAATTCAATTGATATATCACTGGTGAGAGTACTTTTGTGATGGGGAAGGGTCCTTCCCTTTTTGGGTCAAGTTTCTTTGATGAATAGGAGGTTTTAAGGTTTTTGTTTGATAACCAAACTTTGTCACCTATCTTCCAGGGTTTGAACTTTGAGAATGTGTGAGAGAATTGTTGGGCATTGGTGATTGCAGCCAAGGCTTCATCTCTGGCATCTTCCAATAACTTGAGATGATTTTCTAAGATGGGGTTGAAGGTTTTTCTGATTGGTGGATAAGCTCTTGGTTTATAGCCCATTTAGGTGAAATGGGGTTTGTTTCATTGTGGAATGTACCGAAGAATTGTGATTGAATTCTGCCATTGGAAGTAGTTCACTCCAAAGATCCTATTGTTTCTGGCAGAATATTCAAAGGTATGTTTCTAATTCTTGGTTTACTTGCTCCATTTCTCCATTGGTTTGTAGGTGGTATGCAGTAGATAACACAATGTCATAGTTGAGCAGTCTGGCCAGTTCCTTGGCGAAGGTGGATGCAAATTGTGGGCTCCTATCTGAGATAACCTTGGAGTGTAACCCAAAATGTGGGAAAACATGCTTAAAAAATAAGGTTGCTACTCCTGCCACATTGACTGTTTTGTTAGTCGGGATGAAAATTACCCCCTGGCTAAGTCTGTGGTCCACCATGACCAATATGGAATCTGATCTGTGGGAAGGGGGTAGATCAGTGATCATATCCATTGAGATAGTGTGAAAGGGGTGTGGGCTGGAGGTGGGGATGGGAATTAGGGGTGAATATGGTGAGTTGTTTTTATTTTTGTTTTGTTGGCAAGTTGGGCATCTGGCGATATACTTTCTGACAAATGTTGAGAGTCCTGGCCACCAGTAGTCACGAGACAGGAGTTGGATTGTCCAGTGTTGTCCTCCATATCCCCCTGCAGTGGAGGAGTGGACTGAATGGACTAAGTCCTTTCTGGCATCAGGGAATATGTAGAGTCATTGATGGAAGTAGAGGTGTCCTTCTTTATAGGTCCAATCAGAGGAGTGGGATTTGTTGGGGATATGGTTTTCTTTGTACATGCATTATAGTGCGTCCAGCACCAGCAGGTCTTTTTCTGAGGAGATCTTGATCTTATCACAGAGTGCAAGATCTATTTGATTGATAAATAATTCCTCAGGGAGTAGGTGGAGTTGGTTGTTATCATTATCAAGATTTGGATTTGCCATTCTGGATAAGGCGTCAGCTGGGCCCATGTGGGTTCCTGGGAGGTGATGAAATATTAAATCATATTCCTGTAGAAATAATTGCCATTGTGCATGTTATCTGGAGAGTTTTCTGGCTTCCTTGAAGTATAGGAGGTTTTTGTGATCTGTAAGGAGAGTTACAGAGTGATTAGTCCCTGTTAGGTAATGTCTCCAATTGTTCAAAGCATATATTACTCCCAGAAATTCCTTGTCATAGATATCATAATTCTGTTCTGCAGGGGATAAGGTGCTGGATCTGTATGCACATGGGTGGAGATCTCTGTTGAGATCTTTCTGTATTAATACTCCTCCCATTCCTACTAATGAAGCATCTGTCATTACATAAAATGATCAAGTTGGGTCTGGAATGGAGAGTATGGGTTTCTTGAGGAATTGTTTCTATAGTTCTCGGAAAGTATTTTCTTGTGGGGAGTCCCATGACCACTTGTTCTCCTTTTTTGTGAGTTCAATGAGTGGCCTGGCTTTGGTGGAGAATCCATTGATAAATTTTCAGTAGAAATTGCAAAATCCTAGATAGGAGCATACTCCTTTTACTGAAGTAGGAGGATTCCATTCTCTGATGGCCTTAAGTTTAGTGGGGTCCATCTCTGTTTGTCCTTCTGATATGACCATTCCCAGGTACTCAGTACTTTTGGTGTCAAAGGAACATTTTTATAATTTGAAGTAGAGTTTGTATTCCATTATTCTTTCCAGTATCTTCTTTGTCCTTTTGTCATGGGTTTTCTGATCTGGGGAGTGGATGAGGAGATCATCCATATATATGATTAGCCATCTTTCAGCTAAGTAGTCAGCAAAGATGTTGTCCATCAGTGCTTGGAATGTGGCTGGAGAATTGCAGAGTTCGAAGAACATTACTGTTGGTTTGAATAACCCCATTGATGTAATGAAGGCAGCTTTTCATCTATCCTCCGGTACTATCTGAACATTATTGTATCCCCATCATATGTCCATCTTGGTGAAGATCTTTGATCCCCTTAATTTGTTGATTAAGTCTCCAATCAGAAGTAATAGATAAGCATTTTTGACCATATGCTCATTTAAATACCGATAATCTTGGCAGGGTCAGAGTTTCCTATCTTTTTTATCGACAAAGAAGAAAGGAGACACTTGGGGAGATTTGGAGATCTGAATTTTTCCACTTTTGAGATGTTCTTTAATAAATTTTCTATATGCTTTGGTTTATTCCAGATTTAAGGGGTAGTTTTTGGCCTGTCGGGGTGTAAATGATGGAAGGAGGTTGATATGATGGTCATAAGCTCTTTTAGGGGGAAGTGTGGTTGTGGCTTCTTCCAAAAATACTTTCTGATATTATTGAAATTTGTTTGGTAGGACCACTTCTTCCTTTTGCTCTTTTCAGGTGATATCGGTAGAGATGGTGAGTTTTAGTATTTCCTCTTGGTCTGTGCAGCACCAGATCAGCATCTCTTTGTTTAGTTCTTCAGCTAGATTGGTAGTGAGATATATGATTAGATATCGTTGTTTCTCTAGGTCAGGGCTTCTTTTCCCTCCTTTTAGTTCTCGGTGTACCCAATTGATTATTGGGTTGTGTTGTGCTAACCAGCTCATTCCTAGAATCATGTCAGTTTTCCCACTTCGGATGACTAGGTAGTCTCTTGTTTTCCTTCTTCTTCCTATGGAAGTAGTGATTGTGACACGATCTATGGATATAGATCCAAGACATAAGGATATGGCCAAGTTCAAGCTGTCACTCAACAGTAGACAGGAGACTGCTAGAAGTCCGGGATATTCTGATAAGTCTTGCTGCAGCCCTTACTCAGGGATAGCAGTAGAACCAAATACCATGTAGATTAAGGTCCTGTCCGGATTGCAATAGTTAACATCGGCTAGAAAGCCAATGTCACTTCTTGAGGGATCACATGATTCCAGGTCAATCTGGTGGTGCCTGCTGCCTAGTAGCCACCAAATCATACTGCCATGCATCCCCCACAAGGGTCCCCCTACATATATCCCATGACTCACAATTCCTTGCCGAACTCAAACAAGTCAACTGGATTGCAATCATCAGGTAGATCATGCTGCTCCAACCCTTACAGCAATGTTTCTACCAGCCCCAGTGGCAAGGGAAAGGGGAAAGCAAAAGAAAGAGCTCGCTCAGGTGGCTCAAGCACACAGACGATGTGAACTGCTCCAGAAACTGATCTGCTCATCTTGCTCCTTGTCTTAAGGCAGTTTGAAGCTGGCAATAACAGATTCAAAGATGTTGTATACAATGAGGTTGCAAATGAAATCAATACTGTATTCCCCTGGACAATGGGTGCCAAAGATGGGGAAAATGTGTAAAATGAAATTGAATACAGTGAGTATTCTTGGGTTATCTATATAATCTGTGTCCTGATGCATTGATGAAGCTTAGGACTGAATGGATGTTGGTCAGTTCAATCAGGAATGCATCAGGCCTCAACTACAGCAATTAGGATGGGATGGTTGTGGATAAATGAGATTGAGGGAGTTGGGATGAGTTTTGCAAGGTGTGTATGGTATACTTTTCTGCCTTTTTTGATCCAATTCTGGCATCCTTAGATGCATGTAGGTGCCGCAAAGTATGAAAATAATCTGTGGCAATATTGGGATGATATCACAAAGCTAATGCCCTCAACTGCAAAAGGGAAGCATATATTTCATCCATCCAAGTCCAGATTGAAATATCCCAAACCAAGTAATGCCCCAGTGGCTCTCCCAGCTGGTATGGGACCTCTGCTGAATCCTGATCTACACCAAAGCACAGCATCCAATGTCGATGATCCCAACACCATCATACCCTTGGCACCATCCTCCTACCTAACATGCCCTGGACCTCCAAAATCAACCGTTTCTATGGCATCCACTTCAATGACAAGTGCCAGTCAAAAATGAAACTCTTCTAGCATTGTTGGTTCCAACCTCGAGTCAGACGGGGCTCCAAAAAATGTTCATGCCCATCATCCACAGCTGCACAAGTAAAGGAAGAATCACTCGCTCACCTTCAATGCATCTCTGACTTACTTGTCATGATTGCTCCAGAGGCACTCAAGCCTGTCACCCAGGAATTGCTGGAACTTGTGGGCAATGTTGCAGCTGCCAATGATGCCTACATCAAACAAGCAGCTAAAGTGCTCACTTCAATCCCAGGTCTCACACCAGATGAGGCTAACGCTCTTGCTGACTACATGAGTGACACAAAAAATAAGTCTTGTGTCATTTTTTTTCTGAAATTCAGTGTGGAGATGCATCTTGGGTGGGTGAAGAAGATGCTCACTGAAATCCAAGCAAAGAGGGATAACAAGATGCAAGGCATCATTCAAGGTAGCAGTAGTAATATTGCATAGTAGTTC
>JBBPJU010001424.1:0-11923 GCA_038088875.1 Austroboletus festivus | reverse complement strand
TGATTCAGAGTATGCCTAGGAGGGTTCAGGAGGTGATCAAGGCAAAAGGAGGATATACCAAGTACTAGTTTGTGACATTTATAATATCAGCAACAAAACTGTTGCAATGAGTAACCTTGTTTAATTATTGTATATTGTGGGAACCGTTGATCCATATCACATGACCTTAGAGGCATAGTTGTAGCCAAGGGTATGTACAATATTTATCTCCACCAAACCAAAGCAAGATTTGTCCATGTGTTTGCAGTGCGCTTCGCGCACTGTGTTAGGGTTAGGCATTGCAATGGTTTTGTTGCTCACTGTATCAGTAGTCTTGGCAGGGTCTGAGCTTTCCATCCTTTTTATCAACAAAGAAGAATGGGAATGCTTGGGGAGATTTGGATGTTTGTATTTTCCTGCTCTTGAGATGTTTGTTGATGAACTTTCAGCAGGCTTCCATTTGTTCTGGGTTTAGTGGGTAATTCTTTGCCCTTCAAGATGTAAATGAGGGAAGGAGGTTGATGTGGTGATTGTAGGCTTTTTTGGGGGGTAGGGTAGTCATTGCTTCCTTCAAGAATACCTTTTTGTATTGTCAGAACTTTTCTGGCAAGGTTACTTTCTCCTTTTGTTCTTTTCAGGTGAGGTCCATGGAGATCATTAACTTGTAGATCTCCTCCTGGTCTGTGCAACATCAGAGTAGTACTTCCTCATTTGGTTCCTTTACAAGATTTGTGGTTAGGTACTTGATAAGGTACTGTTGTTCTTCTGGATCAGGGCTCCTTTTTCCCTCTTTTAACTCCCTTTATATCCAGTTGATGGAGGGATTATGTTGAGTTAGCCAACTCATTCCTAGTATCATATCTGTCTTTCTGCTTTTGATTACTAGGTAGTCCTGGGTTTCTCTTCTTCCTCCAATGGCAGTGGTGATAGTAGCTTTGTGAGTTATGTCTCCTTCTTTGTTTGAAGTTCCATCCGTGTTGACAGCAACTCATCTAATCTTTAATTTTTTAAGGGGAAGGCATAGTTTTTGGGTGACAGATATATTGATGAAGCAATTGGTTGCTCCACTGTTGACTAGGGCATTAATTTCAGTGATTCCTGGAAGTATTTGAATGGAGATAGTGATTGATTTTCATTCTACAGATTGTACATTTCAGGTCATAGGAGAGTGACACACTGATGGAGCTCTTCTTGTCAAAAATCCTTGGCTTTTTTCACCTGTGCCCATAACTCAGTTGTGCTTATTTTAGCAATGACTTCTTCTTCTTCCCCCTGATAGACCAGTTCTTCATAAACCTCTATGAGAACCCTGATTACATTTTTCTCTTTAATATCTTGTTCTCCAAGGGTTTTGTTATGCTTGTACCAGGTAGGTCCAAGTGTAGCCCTTATGTCCCTATACAAAGAACTAAAGTGACGAGAAAAAAGGAGGGCAAAGGTAAGTTCTAGGAGTTG
This sequence comes from Austroboletus festivus, assembly GCA_038088875.1. Lineage (NCBI taxonomy): Eukaryota > Fungi > Basidiomycota > Agaricomycetes > Boletales > Boletaceae > Austroboletus > Austroboletus festivus. The sequence continues at coordinate 10,489 of JBBPJU010001424.1, read as the reverse complement.
AGAGTGGGGAAGGTAATGGTGATGGACGAGTGACAAAGAGGACATCACCAAGGGTCAAAGGTAAGCAATAGATATCACCATAGAATGGAGGGGATCAGAGGTACTACTAGAGTGCTGGTGGAAGGGTAACTGGATGACAAGGGAGTCGGGGTGGAAGAGAGTCATCAGTAGACAGGGAGGTCAGTGATGTGATGAGCAAGGATGCGATGGAGGAACATCACCAAGGATTCGGAGGTGGGGGACTCCAGCAAGACATGGATTAGAGAGGGTTGGAGAGGGTTGCTGGAGGACCAAAGGTTCTTGTGGAAATGACAGTTGGATGTCCAAGACAGGCAGACAACGAAGATCTTGGATATATGATAGATTCATGAAAGTAGAGATTTACAGGAGACATCAAGAGATCATGGAAAAGGTGACAGGGAATTATGAAGGAAAATAGGGAGTTATCCAGGGAGGTCTAAGATGGGGGTCTACTGTACAAGGGGAGCCACTATATGTAGTGATCAGGGGAAGTGGCTGTGTAGTACAAGGAAGGAAACAGGGTAAAGGGTACTGATGATAAGTCAGGATGATGAATCATCAGAATGTTCAAGAAAGTAACAGAACATCAAAGAAGCACTGACTCAGCCTGGAGAAACGGAAGGTGATCTGAGATCAAGGGCTGAGTCACAGATAAGCAGGAAGAACAGATGAGCCAAGATAATAATGGAATGGATGAGTCAGAAGGGTCAAGGGTTGAACCAAGATAAGAGATAAGGAATGACTCATCCATGACATATATACAGTGAGTAATCGGATCAAAGGGAGTGTCTGTGACTAAGAGGAATCAGGTAAGCAAGGACTAGATGAGCTGGGGAAATGGAGCATATCTGCATAGAATGTAAGTAAGCTCATCTAGGAAATAACACAAGTAAGTCAAGGTGAAAGACATCAAGGAAAAAGAGTAGTCCAGATGCTACTCAGCTAAGCCCCAGGAGTGAGTCATAACAGGTTTTGATGTAATTGGTAATTGCCAATGGAGTGGGTTTGTCAGAGATTTCCTTTGTTTGTTCCTTCTTTTGGAACTTATTGGTGTGGGAAGGTGTTTCTGGTTGTGAATGGTTTTGTGTAGAGCACCCTACTTTGTGACAAATGAAGCAGCAATTTTCCTCTATGTGTTTAGCACAATTGAATGGGGATAGTTTGATGATGTTGACATCCATGGCATTGAGATCTTTTGTTTCTGCTTTGTATCAGTTCCCTTTCAGGTCCCAAACTTGTTCAATTTGTCTCATTTATTTGTGACTGGCCTTGATCCAGTCTTTGAGGGTTTCCAGCTCTTTGTTTCTGATTACTTTTTCTGTGATTATTGGGTTAAAGCCCCTGATAAATCATTCTGTCAGGGTGGCATCATCTGTCATCTTAGCCTTTCCCATGTATAGTTGGAAGTCCTGTGTGTACCCCTGTAGTCCTTTTGTAGTGGGGAAGGATTCTTTGTCCTTTTGTTTCAGAGCAGCTAACTTCCTTCAGTGATCCAGGTAGACTTCTTTGGATGAGAATGCTTCAAGAAATTTTTCTTTGAAGGTTTTCCAACTTTGGGTGTCCAAGATGGTTCCATCCTCCTGCTGATTGTAGTATGCTTCTGAGAAGGTTTTTCCTCTTCCTTTGCTCATCTTGTTCAGGGCAGTATTGATCTTATCCTGGTTGTAGGTGTAGATATTGTCATTCATGGAGAAGTAGTTGCTCATGGTCATGATCCACCAAGATGTGTCTTCCCCATCTTCAGAGAAATCTGTTGGTAATCCAGCTCACTTCTCACTCATCTTGGTCCTCCCCCTTGGTGCAGGTGGATTGATATCTAGAGCGAAGTCTTCTTCTACTGGTTGAGATGTAGCTGTATTAGATGGAACAGAAGTTGGAGTCCTGTTGGCTGTAACAGTTTCTGTGTTAAGGGTCAGAGGTGTGGGTAAGCTCTGAAAAGGGCAACAATTGGTTCTGGTGCTATGAGGTTGGGGGTTGTGATGATAGCTAGGAGAAGTAAAGCTTCCTCCAATTTGAAGTCTTCTAGATAAATCAGGAATATGGTAGTCTCGGGAGGTGGTGTTGTCATTCTGGTGTTCTTCTCCCTTGTAGGGAGGATTAGCAGTGGAGTAAATGGTGTTGGATCTTCCTTAGTGGGGATTGAGGCCCACTAAACTCTTTTTGATAGAACAAGGAGTGAACATTGGTTTAACTAGATCTTTTGTGATATGATCTATGGGTATAGATTATTGACACAGTTGATCCCTAGCATTCAGCTGTCATTCAACAGTAGACGGAAGACTGATAGAAGTCTGGTAAGGTTTTGTAAGTCTTGACTGCAGCCCTCACTCAGGGATAGCAGGAGAACCAAATACCACATAGATTAAACATAGATCTAGTTGGGGTTTCTACTATATATGGCAGTTGTATTTATAGAAGAAAGGGGAACAACTATGATCATAATAAGTGATCATAGGTAAAGGGGGAAACTGTCCATAGGGTAAAGGATTGGCATGGGTGGTACAGAAGTGGGGGAAAGGTGGATCACATTAGGTAGAAGGATGCGATCAGGAAGAAATGATTGTTACACTTGTGCCAGATAGGTCCAAGTGTAGCCCTTTTTAAAGTCAAGGGTTCGGTACGGAGTATCATCTAGTGAATACTCAGAGAGTTCAAGGTAAGGAGCATCCACTCAAAGTAGGATGAAGACTATGGTCAGGGAGACAGAGTGGAAGAGAACACTCTGGAGTCTGACTAGGGGATAATCACAAAGGTTGTGAATGTATAAGGGAGAACTAGACTAGAGTACATGGCAGCGGAGAGACAGGTTTATATAGTGAAGAGGAATGAGAGGCAGTGTGGGAAGACTGCCTTGAATGGAAACGAAGCTGTCTGTAGATGAGTCATATAGAATGTGATGGAATACCAAGGAATAATCGATGAGTCAGAAAAATAGGAGAATGACTCATGATGACAGATATCTGCTGAGTAATCGGGCCAATTACTAGATAGGAATGAATAAGCATGAATAAGAGAGTATGACTCAGCCTGAAGACGAATTGGACTTATCCCAAGTGGGATTATCCAAGAAGAAATGAAAGGCTAGAATCGGTACAACGGTTGCATGTAAACGAAGGAAGAAATCGTAACATTACCCCCTTTGTACACTCGAAGCTACTGTGAGAGACACCATAGATGAGCCAGCACACAGCAGCCAGTTTAGTCTCATCTTAGATGTCACAGACATCTCCTGTCATGTTTGATTCGGCGACAGGATCATACATGTCTATGAGGGAACCTTCCGATTGAGGATGAGGAGAACGAGGACAAGGAGGAGATCTTCTAGGACGACCATGCCCCATACTTCGGTGAGGGAATGGAATTTCAGGTGGAGGTGGAACAGGCAAAATGAAATGGGTAGTGGCACGATGAGATGCAGAGGACATGGATGATGATGAAGATGATTGTGAGGGAGTACGATGACGAAGTGGACAGGAATGTTGGGTATGACCGGGTCGCTATTTAAGGCAGTGAGCACATTGGTAAAAGATGCAATCTACCCTGATATGCCCTAAACGATGGCAAGAGAAACAAGCTTCGTGATAATGAGGGTGGCGTGGTGACAAAGGAAGAGTATTATCACCACCGGACCACCAGGCTTCTATGCGATTTAAAATGGTTGTTCTTCCTGAGTAAGAGGTGATGAAGAGGCTGAGGGAGTAGTAGCAGTGAGGTAACTCGCATGTCGTTTGCCTCATTCTCTGGCTACTTCTTCAATTTGCTCCAATAAATGAGTCATGTCTAATTGGTGCATAGCATCTTCGATAAGGCGTTGAATATCCATTCCTATCTGTCGTATCCTGGAAGTAAAGACTCCCATGTGAGCATTGGAAGTCATGATGCGACTTATCGTTTCAAGGGTTCCGCATCCTAGGTGGGCCATGAATAGGTTATGAAGAGCCGAATGGGGGTGGAGAATGTCGTTGATGGCTAGAGTGTGTCCAGGGTAACAAAGGATCTCAATATAGACTTGTTCCCTGCGAGCAGCATCAAGAAGGTTTTCAGTCATAGGATCAGCGTGCATGGGAGGGTAAGGCACACCAGGAGGAGTTGTAGTCATGGAGATGTCTGTGGCGGTAGCAGCGATTGCATCGAGAGTAACTAGGGGAGTGACAGGGTGAGTAAGAGCAGGGGTGTCAATGAAAGAAGAAGTAGAAGTGATAGAAGACATTTTGAAAGTAAGAAAATCTGAAAGGCGGTAGCGTCAATGGTGTAGAAGCTAAAGAGACGAAAGGGAAGGGTGACAGTTTTTATATTCTTTTAGGGTGGACTTTGCATTTTTCATATCCCGCTCTGGGACCCATGAATCTTCTTCAACAGAGTATCCTTTCCATCGGATCAAGTAGAAGCGGTTTGGCAGAGTTCCACGATGACGTACTATCTTTTCAATTTCATACTCTTCTTCACCTTCTATTAACTCCGGAGGGGGTCTAGGAAAATTCTTTCCATAGATGTTATTCTCATGATAAGGGGTGAGAAGGGAAGCGTGGAAGACAGGATGAATTTTCCAGGTCTTGGGGAGACATAAGCGATAAGAGATAGGAGATAACACCTGAACAATGGTAAAGGGTCCTTCTCTCTTGGGCGCAAACTTTGGGTTATCTATATTTCATTTTAGATTTCATGCTTCTAACCAAACTTTATCTCCTTTGGCGAATGGCATAAAAGTCTTTTTTGAACGTGCCGCCATCAGTTGTCTGGCTAATTCATGGGCCACTAAAGCTTCTTCTCTAGCTGCCAGGAGTCTTTTGATTCGTTCTTCTACAGCCGGGATGTTGCTTTTTGGGAGTACAGTTGGGAGGGCTAGGGGTTCATAGCCCATTATTAGATAAAATGGGGATTTTCCTGTGACAGAGTAAGGATGACGATTGTGAGTAAATTCCGCAGTGGAGATATGATCTGTCCAATCAGATGAATAATTACCACAAACGATGTGAAGATATGTTTCGATTTCTTGGTTGACTCTTTCTGTTTCTCCGTCTGTCTGAGGATGGTAAGCCGTTGACAAAGCAAGATCATACTTCAGTAATTTTCCTAATTCTTTAGCAAAGGAGGATGCAAATTGCAGTCCTCTGTCCGAGATGATTTTGTCATACAATCCAAACTGTTTATAAACTTTGTGAAAGAATAGAGTTGCTATTCCTTCTGCAGTGACTGTTTTCTTTGTTGGGCAAAGGATTACCCCCTTTGTAAGCCCATGGTCGACCACGACCAAAAGGGAATCAAAACCCTTAGAGGGAGGGAGATCAGTAATGAGATCACAAGAAACCTGTTGGAAAGGGCGGGTGCAGGATGATTTGATGGGTGAGAGAGGTGGAGAAGAAGGATGAGTATTAGACTTATTAGCTTGGCAGATGGCACAACCAGCAACATATTGGTGGACAAAGGACGCCAGTCCAGGCCACCAGAAATCGGCAGAAACTAGTTGGCGGGTTTTAAGGAAGCCGGGATGGCCTGAGGAGGGATGATCATGACAGCGCGAAACAATGTCATAACGGAGGGAAGGGGGTATATAGACACGGTGTTGATAAGTGAGGATATTATCCTCGTACTTCCAATCCAAGAGGTAAGTATGAAGGGTAGGAGGGGAGTCTGAAAGGTTGGAAATAGTACATTGGACTAAAGGATCAGAGGAAGATAGAGATGTAATGCTGGATCATAAGGCGGTGTCGATGATATTGACAAAGAGAGATGGGGGAAGAAGAACAACTGAAGAATTATCAGAAGAATCGTCGGGACAATGATCGGGGCGGCGGGAAAGTGCGTCGGGTCCTGAGAGGAGGGAGCCAGGTACGCGGATCATTTTTAGATCGTAGTTGGTGAGATCAAGAAGCCAACGAGCTTGGCGATGGTTAAGATTCTGAGGTTGTTTGAAATATAAAAGATTTTTATGATCAGTGAAGACTTGAATAGGAAAAGGGGAACCAAGTAAATAGTGTCGCCATGCTTTGAGCGCTTGGATAACCGCAAGAAGTTCGCGATCATAAATATCATAATTGCATTCCATGGGAGAGAAGGTTTGAGAAAGATAGAAGCAGGGATGCCAGTTGCCATTGGAATCCGTTTGGAGAAGGATACCTCCGGTGGCATATTTGGAGGCATCTGTGGCAATGGCAAAGGGAGCAGAGGAGTTTGGAAATTGGAGGACCGGTTGCAATAAAAATAGTTCCTTAAGTCCAGTGAATGCTTTGTTACATGTGGGGGACCATGTCCATTGCTGGTCCTTTTTAGTAAGGTCGAAGAGGGGACGAGCTATGTCGGAATAATGCGGGATAAATCGTCTGTAAAAATTCGCAAAACCTAGAAAAGACCAGACATCTTTGACTTTGGTAGGTACCAGCCATGAAGCTATCCCATCGAGTTTAACAGGATCCATAGCGAGGGAACCTGGTTTGACAATCATTCCTAAATAGTCAACTTCTGCAATGTTAAAGAGACACTTCTGCAATCGTAAGCGGAGGTTTAGCTCTCTCATCCATTGGAGGACCTGTCGTGTTGTCTCATCATGATCTTGTTGGTTGTGGAAAAAGATAAGAATGTCATCCATATAAATGACAATCTTTCCAGCAGCGATAAGGTCCCTGAATTCTTTATTCATGAATTGTTGAAAGGTAGCTGGGGCATTCTTTGGACCGAAGGGCATTATGACGGGTTCGAAGAGTTCACGGTGAGTGATGAACGCGGCTTTCCACTGATGTCCTTCTTTTATTCGAATGTTGTTGTAACCCCATCTGACATTGAATTTAGTAAAGATTTTGGTGTCCTTAAGTTTATCCAGTAAATCTGAGATCAGAGGTAAAGGATAGGCATCTTGGATAGTATGGTCATTGAGATATCTATAATCTTGGACAGGTCGTAACTTTCCATCTTTCTTTTTGATGAAAAAGAATGGAGCTGCTTGTGGAGAGGAGGACGGACGAATTTTTCCAGATTTCAGATTTTTATCTAGGAATTTGTCTTGAGCCTTCCTTTCTTCGACCATAAGAGGATAAAGTTTCCCAATTTTGGGAACAAACCCTTCTGCAAGATTAATTTCATGGTTGCATTCTCTACTAGGAGGGAGAGGGGTATCTTCATCTGCGAAAATATCTTCATAGGCTGAGTATGCTTCCGGTAGGGTCACCTCCTTCTTTTTGTTATCGATAGCTAATTGAGTGGAGGTGGTTAAGGCCCCACAGGTAAGGGAGGGATTAGGGATAAACTGTTGATTGGCTAAAATTGTTTGGGATAGAGATCGAAGGGGTTTTAGGTGTGTCATGTCTCTTCCCAAAGCTATCTGTGCGCAGAGAACATCATCTTCAGTTTGATCCAGGTATGCGAAGAGGTGTTCATCGGCTAAAGCATCCACAGAGATGTGTTTTGGAGGGGTTTCTTGATATCTGCATTTCTTATAAAGTTCTTCCTTCTCCTGCTTAGCTTTTTTGTGAGAAGCTATGAATTCAGCTGATTGATCAGTTTCTTGAGCTATCTGGAGAGTTCTTTCTTTCCAGTTGATCGTGGGATTGGTCTCCGTCAACCAGGGAAGTCCAAGTATTGCATTTTCTTTTCCACAATTCATGATGTGGAAAGTAGTTTGTCGGAGGAGCCCGTTGATATTAACAAAGAGGGTCGTAGTGAAGTTAATTGATCCTCCTTTGTTTAGAGAGGCTTCAGCATTTCGTACAATGATAGGAGAGGAGAGTCGGTGATGGGAAAGATGATGTTTTCTTACGAAATTCCAGTCTATGCAGGAGATTTGAGCTCCTGAATCGACTAAAGCAGAGGTGGCGACGACTTTGACTGTGTCTGATGCGAAGAGAAGTTGGATAGGGATTTGCATAGCTTTAGTACTAGTACACGGTCGAGATAAAGGAGGTACGTGCATTGCCTTCGTCCTCCTTTCTAAAAATCCATCACCACCTTTCCTACAACTTGTTCTTCTTCCTCCTCCACTCCAGATTCGACAACTTTGATGTCTTTAGGTGGTACTGCTGGTGGTTTTCTTTCAAACTTGACCTTACAGTCTCTCGTCATATGTCCTTTCTGCCTACACTTGAAACACCGTCCTTCCTTCCTACATTTTTCTCATTCTTCATCAGTCAGTTTCTTCGGCACGGCGATGATATCAACGTCCATGGCATTGGGATCTTTGGTATGAGGAGTAAACATGGGAGTGAAAGTAGTATTTCCTTTCTTGTGCCTTGAGGCGATTTTGAGTGCCCTTTTTTCTACCGTGGCGAAGTGAGCAGCTTTGGCGTACCATTTATCGATAGTAGTTGGTACAGTCTCCATGGTATGAACTCGTCTCATTAAAGAGACAGGGATTCCTGATGCGAAGTAATTAATCAGGACGTCGTCATTACTTACTCCGGCAATGGCGACTTTGTTTTTGAAATTTGCAATATAGTTCTGAAGAGTTGGGTTATACCCTCCAGAGCAATTTTCATAGATCCTGATCTTGGCTAACCATGCCAGTGCTTCGCCTTTCGCATCCTTGTTGTCAAACATATCTTTGAAGGCGGTCTCAAAGTCTGTCCAAGATCCAAGAGTGAAGTTTCCTCTGGTCAACTTGGTTTCTCTGAACGTAGCAGCCCATGTAAGGGCGGTCCCTTTCTTCATGTAGGACAGCACATAGGCAATCTTCTTGGTGTCTGTATTATAGAGATCGACATTAACGGCAAGATAGAGTTATACCGTCCTTAGCCATGGTAAAGCCTTGATTGGGGCACCGTCAAAGTCTTCAGGAGTTCCGAGGCGTAATTCAGTGGGTTTTTGAGAAGACATGGTGTTTGGTGAAATGGGAATAGGGCGTACGAGAGGTGGGAAGAAGACTCGACCTGTTTGAGGTTGAGGGGTAGGACTTGGAGGAGTTGGCACTTGAGGGATAAAGAGTGTTGATGATAACTGTCCAGTAAGGTCTGGGAGATCTGTTGGTTCGTCGTGGATGGGAAGATCTGGATCAGAGGGTTCTTCTTTGGAAGGTTCAGAGGGTTCAGAGGTCTCTGGTTCAGGTTCCTCGGGTTCTTGGCAAAGACGCCAACTGGGGTGTCTGGGGAGTGAAATGGTGGGCGACCTAGAACAAAGCTAGTCGCAACGTGAGAGTCTAGTTCTTTTGTTACACTTGTGCCGGATAGGTCCAAGTGTAGCCCTTTTTAAAGTCAAGGGTTCGGTACAGAGTATCGTCTAGTGAATACTCAGAGAGTTCAAGGTAAGGAGCATCCACTCAAAGTAGGACGAAGACTATGGTCAGGGAGACAGAGTGGAAGAGAACACTCTGGAGTCTGACTAGGGGATAATCACAAAGGTTGTGAATGTATAAGGGAGAACTAGACTAGAGTACATGGCAGCGGAGAGACAGGTTTATATAGTGAAGAGGAATAAGAGGCAGTGTGGGAAGACTGCCTTGAATGGAAACGAAGCTGTCCATAGATGAGTCATATAGAATGCGATGGAATACCAAGGAATAATCGATGAGTCAGAAAAATAGGAGAATGACTCATGATGACAGATATCTGCTGAGCAATCGGGCCAATTACTAGATAGGAATGAATAAGCATGAATAAGAGAGTATGACTCAGCCTGAAGACGAATTGGACTTATCCCAAGTGAGATTATCCAAGAAGAAATGAAAGGCTAGAATCGGTACAACGGTTGCACGTAAATGAAGGAAGAAATCGTAACAATGATCAGTCCAAGATAAGGAAGATAAAGTTCATATAATTAAATATGGAGCATGGATGCATCACATCCATGCTGGATCCATTGGCCACTCTGGCACAGGTGTGGTCTCCTCCAGATGGATCAGGGGTGCCTGGACATTCCACCATCCCAGGACAAAGTCTCCTAATGGCTCCTCTCCCCAAGTAGCCCCCTCAGGTTCTTCTCCCCAGAACTGCTGTTGTCCATCCTTGTTCCCTCTGTAAGGGGCTGCAGCAATGTTGGCATTTAGCCATGGTCTGTCTTCATCTGAGAGAAAAGGTGTGGCCCTCTGTGGATAGTCCACATGGTGTGTGACACTCATTAATTTCGTCAAACAGATCTTCCAGGACCAGCCCCAGTTTATTAGACTCAAAGGATATTGCTCTGGAAGGTATTATTGAAGTATTATCAGAGCTTGTGCTGGGAATTTTGCTAATGTGATTGTCTCACCTAACTGGATCCCCCCACTCCCATGCTATGGCCCTAGCAGAAAGAATCCTCATTCTGCCACACCATCTTCCAGAGAACCTTCAGATGGAGAACGAACTGATAAACTCCCCCTCCCAGCCAAACCCCCTTCCCTTCAGAAACAACTCACAGACCCTCCCATCTCCACTAGACAGTTGGTATCTTAACAGCCTTATCCCACTTTATACTGTAGACTCTGCAAGGGAACAGACCACATCATCAAGGCTTGCTGGTCCTACATCTGCCCCCACTGTCACCTCCCAGCTCCTGGACACAATCCTCA
>JBBPJU010001423.1:0-11927 GCA_038088875.1 Austroboletus festivus | reverse complement strand
ACCGGGCGGATGCTGTGTGGAGCAGGAAAGGTGGTTAGGTAACTAACGGTAACTGTGGAGTAGATCGAATATATCCTAAGAAGATCAGCGAAAATAAATAAAAGGAAGAACCTATTCGGAATTAAAGGGGAATAGGTTCTCACGCCTCCTTACGTATTCGTACAACTCCTGGGCGTCCCAGGTAAACCATTCCTCGTCCCCAGGGGGAACGTTCTCTTGGTTGTCTGGCAGCAGGGGAGAGGCTGACCAGACGTCTAAAGAATCTCCCCAAGCCAAGGGGCTTGAGAAGCTGTCCTGCAAGTCCGTGAAATGTCCTGAAGAAAAAGAAAAAGACGGCGCATCTAGCGCCTCAGGGTACGGAGTGGGGGAGCGCCTCCATCGTTCCGTAACACTTGGTTCATAACCTATTATTAGGTGAAATGGAGTTTGTTTGGTTGTGGAATGTATTGAGGAGTTGTGATTGAACTCTGCCATTGGGAGTAGTTCACTCCATCGATCTTGTTGTCCCTGACAGAATATTCATAGGTATGTTTCCAGTTCCTGGTTTACTTGTTCCATCTCTTCATTTGTTTGTGGGTGGCATGCTGTAGATAGTGCGACGTCATAATCCAGTAGTCTGGCTAATTCTTTGGTGAATGCAGATGCAAACTGTGGGCCCCTGTTGGAAATGACTTTTGAATGTAGTCCAAATCAGGGAAACATGTGTGTAAAGAATAAGGTTGCTATTCCTGCCGCATCCACCATTTTGATAGTTGGGATGAAAATTGCCCCCTGGCTAAGTCCGTGGTCCACCACAACCAAAATAGAGTCCAATCCCTGGGAATGGGGTAGATCGGTGATCATGTCCATGGAGATGGTGTGAAAGGGGTGAGGGCTGATGGCCAGGATAGGGATTAGGGGTGGGTGTGATGGGTTATTAACATTTTTATTTTATTGGCATATTGGGCACCCAGCAATGTATTTTCTGATGAAGGTAGAGAGTCCCGGCCACCAGTAGTCACGGGATAGGAGTTGAATGGTTCGGTGTTGTCCTTCATGTCCTCTAGCAGTGGAGGAGTGGATGGAATGGACTAGGTCCTTTCTTGCGTCTGGGGGTATATAGAGTCAGTGGCAGAAATAAAGTTGTTCATCCTCATAGATCTAATCCAAGGGGTGGGATTTGTCTGGGATGTGATTTTCTTTGTACATGCATTGTAATGCATCCAGCACCAGCAGATCTTTTTCTGAGGAAACTTAAATCTTATCTCATAATGTGAGATCTATTTGGTTGACAAATAATTCTTCTGGAAGAAGGTGAATCTGATTGTTGTCATTTTCGAGGTTTGGGTTTGGCAGTCTGGATAGGGCATTGGCTGGGCCCATTTGTATTCCTGGGAGATGGTGGAATATTAGATCATATTCTTGTAGGAACAATTGCCACTGTGCATGTCGTCAGGAGAGTTTCCAAGCTTCTTTGAAATATAGGAGGTTTTTGTGGTCAGTTAGAAGTGTTACCGAATGATGGGTTCCAGTTAGGTAATGTCTCCAGTTGTTTAGCACATGTATTACTCCCAGGAGTTCTTTGTCATAGATGTCATAGTTTCATTCTGCAGATGTCAAGGTGCTGGACCTGTATGCACACAGGTAGAGATCTCCATTGAGATCTTTCTGCATCAGTATCCCTCCCATTCCCATAAGTGAGGCATCTATCATTACGAAAAATGGTTTATTTGGGTCTGGGATGGAGAGTATGGGTTTTTCTAGAAATTGTCTTTGTAGTTCACGGAAGGCATCTTCTTATGGATGGTCCCATGACCATTTTATTCCTTTTTTTGTTAATTCGATGAGGGGTCGAGCTTTGGTGGAGAATTGATTGATAAACTTTCGGTAGAAGTTGCAGAATCCTAAGAAGGAGCATACTCCTTTTACTGTGGTTGGGGGATTCCATTCCTTGATGGCCTTGAGTTTGACAGGGTCCATCTCCGTCTGTCCTTCAGAAATGACCATTCCTAGATATTCAGTACTTTTGGTATCAAAGGAACATTTTTCCAGTTTGAGGTAAAGTTTATATTCCATCATTCTTTCCAGGACTTTCTTCATTCTTTCATCGTGGGTCTTCTGATCAGGAGAGTGGATGAGAAGGTCATCCATGTATATAATAAGCCATCCTTCAGCTAGATAGTTGCTAAAGATATCATCCATTAATGCTTGGAAGGTGGCTGGGGAGTTACAGAGTCTGAAGAACATTACAGTTGGTTTGAACAGTCCCATTGGTGTGATGAAGGTGGCTTTCCATCTGTCTTTAAGTACTATCCAAATGTTGTTGTATCCCCATCATACATCCATCTTTGTGAAGATCTTGGATCCTCTTAACTTGTCGATCAGATCTCTGATAAGGGGTAGGGGATAAGCGTTCTTGACTGTGTACTTATTTAGGTACCGATAGTCTTGGCAGAGTTGGAGTTTTCCATCTTTCTTATCTATGAAGAAGAAAGGGGATGCCTGGGGGGATTTGGACATCTGGATTTTTCCACTCTTGAGGTGTTCTTTGATGAACTTTTTACATGCTTCCATTTGTTCTGGGTTTAAGGGATAGTTTTTTGCTTGTTAGGGTGTGAACGAGGGTAGTAGATCTATGTGGTGATTGTAACTTCTTTTAGGAGGTAGCATTGTCGTTGCTTCTTCCAAGAATACTTGTTGGTATTTTTGGAATTTATCTGGTAACGTAATCTTCTTTTTCTGTTCCCTTTTTGCGAGGTCTGTTGAAATGGTGAGTTTATGGACCTCCTCTTGATCAGAACAACATCTGATGAGCACTTCCTCATTTGGCTCTTCGGCTAGGTTGGTGGTGAGGTACTTAATTAGATATCATTGCTCTTCTGAGTTATTGCTTTTCATTCCTCCTTTGAGTTCTCGATATACCCAATCTATCATTGGGTTGTGTTGTGTTAACCAGCTCATTCCTAGGATTATGTCTGTTTTTCTGCTTTTGATTACCAGGAAGTCTCAGGTTTCTCTTCTTCCTCATATGGAGGTGGTGATGGTGGTTTTATGGATTATGTCTCCTCCTTTGTTGAATGTTCCATCTGTGTTGACAGCGATCCTTCGTAATTTAAGTTTTGTAAGGGGAAGTCATAGTTTCTGGGCTATGGGCTCATTAATGAAGCAGTTGGTTGCTCCACTGTCAACAAGGGCTTTTAGTTCAGTGGTTCCTGGAAGTATTTGAATGGGAATAGTGATCAATTTTCATTCTAATGATTGTACATTCCAGGTTTTAGGAGAGTTACACACTGATTGAGCAATCCATTTTAAAAACCCTTGGCTCACTCCACCCGATTCCTGAGTTCTTCTATGCTTATTTTAGTGACAGTTTCCTCTTCCTCCTCTCCTTGGTAGATAGGTTCTTCATATACTTCTTTGAGGATTTTGATGACATCTTCTTCTTTGACGTCTTTGTCTCCGAGAACCTTAATGTAATCAGCAATAGCCAATGGTGTTGGGGTGGCAGAGATTTCCTTGGTTTGTTCCTTCTTTTGGAATTTAGTGTGGAAAGTTGTTCCTGGCCATAGGTGGTTCCTGGTGGAGCACTCTACTTTGTGACAGATGAAGCAGCAGTTTTCCTTTATGTGTTTAGTGTGATTGAATGGAGATAGTTTAATGATGTCGACATCCATTGCGTTAGGGTTATATGCTTCCACTTTGTATCGATTCCCTTTCAGGTCTCGAACTCTCTCGATCTATCTCATTTGTCTGTGGGTGGCTTCAATCCAATCTTTAAGGGTCTCTGGCTCTTTTACAGCTATGACCTTTTCCACAATCAATGGGTTGAGGCCTCTGACAAACCATTCTATCAGGGCAGTGTCATCTGTCATCTTTGCTTTTCCGGCGTAAAGCTGGAAGTTCTGCATATATTCCTGCAATCTTTTTGTTGTAGGGAAGAAGTCTTTATCCTTCTGTTTAAGAGCAGCTAACCTCCTCCTGTGGTCCAAGTGGTCCTTCTTGGATGAAAACGCCACTAGAAATCTTTTTTTGAAGCTTTTCCAGCCTTCTGTATCTGGGACCATTTCTGCCTCCCGCTGATTGTAGTATGCTTCAGAAAATGTCTTTCCTCTCCCTTTGCTCATTTTGTTCAAGGCAGTATTGATTCTGTCTTGATTGTAGGTGTAGATATCGTCATTCATGGAGAAATAGTTACTCATGGTCATGATCCACCATGTCACATCTTCTCCTTCTCCGGAGAAGTCAGTGGGAAGGCCTGCTCTTTTTTCTGACATCTTAGTTCTCTCCCTCCTAAGGGGTGGGGGTGGGTCGATGTCCAGGGTGAGCTGTTCCTCTACTGGTTGCAACGTAGCTGTATTAGGTGGGACAGAAGTTGAAGTCCTGTCGGTTGCAACAGTTTCAGTGTTAAGGACCGGAGGTGCAGGTAGGCTCTCAGAAGGGCAACGATAGGTTCTGGTTGAATGGGGTTGGAGGTTGTGATAATGGCTAGGAGTAGTAGAGCTTCCTCTGATTCAAAATCTTCAAGATGAATCAGGGATTGGGTGATTTCGGTAGGTATTGTCAATGTTTTGGTTTTCTTCTCCCTCTGATGGGAGATCTGTGGCGGAGTAAATGTTTGTCAGATCTTCCCTAGTGGGGATTTAGGCCCACTAGACTCTTCTTGGTAGCACAAGAAGTGAACAGGGTTCAACTAGATCTTTTGTGATGCGATCTATGGGTATAGATCCTAGACACAAAGGAGTTGCCAAGTTCAAGCTATCACTTAGCAGTAGACAGGAGACTGATAGAAGTCCAGGATATTCTGAGAAGTCTTGCTGCATTCCTCACTTAGGAATGGCAGTTGAATCAAATACCACATAGATTAAATGTAGATCTAGTTAAGGTTTTATCATACATGGGCAGTGGTATTTATAGGAAAAAGAAGACTACTATGACCATAAGAAGCAATTGTAGGAAGATGGGGTGGGCTGTCCCATAGGGCTAAGGGTTACAGAAGATAGGCATAGGTGGGGGAATGGATGATCGCACCAGTGTAAGGGTGCGATTGAAAAGAAATTAAAGTTTGATGATAAGAAGTAGGATTCATATCAGTATCTTGGAAGGGCATGGATGTGATCACATCCATGCAGGATCAGTGGGCCAAGTTGGCACAGGTGTGATCTCCTCTAGATGGATCGGTGGAGCTTGGACATTCCACCATCCAGGGACAACATCGCCCATTGGTTCCTCCCCCCAGGTTGCTCCCTCTGCTTCTCCATTCCAGAATTGATGTCTCATGTCTAAGTTCCCTCCATAGGCAGCAGTCGAGATGTTGGCATTGAGCCAGGGACGATCCCCTTCATGAGGAAAGGGGGTGGCCCTCCACAGGTAATCCACATGATGTGTGACATCACCAATCCTCTCCAGAACTTACCAATGTTATCAATGTGGAAGTCTCCACCATCTCCAACCCTCCTGCCCCCACTACACCTGTCCCTACTGCTGACAGGATGCCCCAGGCCACCCCCAACATCTTTGCCCCAAATGCACAGAGGGTGGATCTAACTAGGTGGATGATGGATTGGGATGAGATCGATGAGGTCCATTGACCTTATCAATGGGGTAATGTCACGCATCATATGGACTACCCTCGGAGAGCCACTCCTTTTCCTCATGAAGGGGATTGCCCATGGCTAAATGCCAACATTTCTACAGCCGCCTATGGAGGGAACCTTGACATGCAGCACCAGTTCTGGAACAGAGAAGCAGAGGGAGCAACCTGGGGAGAGAAACCACTGGGAGATGTGGTCCTAGGATGGTGGAACGTCCAAGCACCACCGATCCACCTAGAGGAGACCACACCCACACCAGAATGGCCCACTGATCCTGCATGGATGTGATTACATCCATGCCCATCTATTATCTTGGTACAAACTCTATTTCTTATCATTGGACTATAGTTTCTTTTTGATTGCACCCTTATACTGGTGCAATTATCCATCCCCCCACCTATGCCTATCATCTGTAACCCTTAGCCCTATGAACAGCCTTTCCCCCTTCCTGTGATCACTTCTTATGGTCATAGTAGTCTCCCCTTCCCCTATAAATATCACTGCCCATGTACAGTAGAACCTTAACTAGATCTATGTTTAATCTATGTGGTATTTGGTTCAACTGCCATTCCTAAGTGAAGAATGCAGCAAGACTTATCCATATATCCTGGACTTCTATCAGTCTCCTGTCTACTGTTGAGTGACAGCTAGAACTTGGCGATATCTTTGTGTCTAAGATCTATACCCATAGATCGCATCACAAATAGTGAATGAATATTCTGAAAGTGCTTTCCTAATCTACATCTTGTGAATATATACTACACTACTACCCTAACGCACTACTGCGCTATCATCATATGAATTAAAGAAAACCATGTATAGTAATGGTTATGTGTACACCCTTGTACCGCAGTTTAGGGGATCAGGAGGATATGGAACAGTTTGTTATAAGATAAGACAAGATTGGAAAATAGTTCTGACAATTCAAAGATGTTGAGTAGGAACCAGGGTGTTTCTAATGGCCTCAGCTTGGTTGTCTGGCTAGTGGGAGTCTAAATCAGAGTCCACTGGTATGATAAACCTTCTTGATGAAATCTTGCCTATTGGTGGATACTCTGCTTGGTGATACAAGGGGTGATAGTTCAGCTAGATCTAATGTTATTCTGGACAAGTGTGACACCTAGTCTGATCCTTTATTGCAGCATACACTCAATAGTAGTGCGAAGACTAATAGAAGTCCTGAGAGAAGATTGCTACAGTGACTCTTTCACACTAAGGAAACTAGACACCACACTTGTGATTGCATAGATCTAGCTGAAACTTATAAGAACATATGGCTATCATATTTATAGTGATCCCTATGGATGCAAACCTGCTATCACACTAGGTAGTCCTGGAATAGGAAAAAAGGCACTGTAGGATCAAGATCCACAAATGCTGCACCTCTCATGAGGCAAAGAAACAAGGTAGTCTGAAGATATGATAAATAAAAGAGGGCTGGTGATGCCTGACACACTGGTACAGAGAAATGGAAGAGAGGAAACATGAGGCCTCTATCAGGAGTGCTGAAGTAATAGTATATTAAAAGGAGAGGTCATTGATAGAAGATCTAAAGAGATCAATGACCTAAACTGTCCTCAATACTGAGGCAGAAAAGGGAACTCAGCTTTTGGGTATCAAATGAAGAAATGAAATTCCCCATCATTCATTTTCCACCCATTAGTTTATCCACTCATTTGCTGCAGGCCATTCTGATTCATCCTCTAGGGGAGGATTCAAAATATTCACATTGTATCCATTCTCCATTCATAGCCAGCAGGTCATACAAAAGCAGTTTCTTCTGTATTCCAAATAATCTCTGTCAAGGATCATAACATAGACTCTTCCAAAGGAAACTGAAAGGTTAGCTCTACAGCAGATGTTATGGAGGTGGAAGAGGAGCCATTGAAGAGATGGAGAAAAAGTGGAGGTATGAAAGTTATAGAATCAAGAAGAACAGAAATGAAAGAAATGGAGTACAACAGAATATCTACAAATGGACAAAAAGTGTTTGGATCAGAAAGAGCAGATGCATTAAGTCATAACTCCATTAGAGTATGGTGAGGTTCAACACAACTTCTAGCCTATGTAAAGTCAGAGGAATCACTCTCTATTTTTTTGCCTTGGAGAAGATGGAACTGGAAGTTGATGCAGCCAGAGTTGTCATCACAGCATGAGCCTTTGCAGTCCTAGAGGTTGACTTAGGACACTCTTTGGCTGAGTGTCTGGGCTGTCCACAAAAAAGACAGAGATTGTTTTCTAGATGGCATTGGTACTCTTCAGGGAGGAGCTTGTCATTCTTACCATGCTTCAATATGATGACTGGGTTCATGCTGAAGTTGTTGCCCTTTTTATTATTAAATCCACTGGAAAATCCAGAAATCAAAGGGGAGTTACCTTGGCCCTTGGAGTTGTCATCCTTAGGCTTTGAAGCAGGTGAAGAGAATATCTTGTTATTTGAGGTGGGGGTGGAGCTGGTGGTGGGATTGGAGGACTTATTAGCCCAGCTGATTTTATTCTTGCACCTCCAATAGCAATGGTTTATTTGCTGGGTAAGTGTGCAGAGATCCCTGATATTGTTGGGCTTGCCTTAATACAACAACTTGTTCTTAATATAATCCAGGAGTCTATTATAGAAACTCTGGCAGAGGGTGCCAGCCTTCCAATCATGGACTTGTAACATGAGGCAGTTCCATTCTACTATATATTTTATTATGTGGTGAGTATCTTTCATCTGCAGATGCTCCAGCTGAGCTTTTGCATCACCCACAAGGTCATGTGGACCAAAGTTGATTTGCAATTCTATTAAAAATGTGTGCTAATTGTCCATCCAGAGTGGACACAACTCTGGAGGTTCATCTCTGAGTAGGTTGGATTCAAAGTAATTGAGGGAAACTGTCATGCATCAGGTGGACTACCCAAGGAGAGCCACCCCTTTTCCTCACGAAGGGGATCGCCCATGGCTTAACGCCAACATTTCTACCGCAGCCTATGGAGGGAATCTAGACATGCGGCATCAGTTCTGGAACGGAGAAGCAGAGGGAGCCACCTGGGGAGAGGAACCCCTAGGAGATGCAGTCCCAGGATGGTGGAACGTCCAAGCACCACCTGTTCCCCTGGAGGAGACAACACCCCCGCCGGAATGGCCTACAGATGAAGCATGAATGTGATCGCATCCATGCCCTACCATTACTTCGGTATAAATCTTATTTCTTATCTACGGACTACAGTTTCTTTTAGATCGCACCCTTACACTGGTGCGATCACCTATTCCCCTACCCACGCTTATCTCTTGTAACCCTTTGCCCAACAGACAGCCTTCCCCCTTCCTGTGATCTCTATTTACGGTCATAGTAGTCTTCCCCTCCCCTATAAATAGTGCTGCCTATGTACAGTAAATCCTTAACTAGATCTACGTTTAATCTATGTGGTATTTGGTTCAACCTGCCATTCCTAAGTGAGGAACACAGCAAGACTTACCCAAACCATCCCAGACTTCTATTAGTCTCCTGTCTACTGTTGAGTGACAGCTAGAACTAAGGGGAAAACTTTGTGTCTTGGATCTATACCCATAGATCACGTCACAGAAACACCTTTAAGATAAGATTGGGTGAATATTATCTTTTTTCAATTCCATCAATAGCTCTTTGGATTTGCTTGAAAGTTCAGTTCACATTGGACAACAAATATTTAGAGTTTTCAAGGATCCATGCCATCAAACATGTTGGGCTCTTGGACTTTCATCTTTAAGCTGTTGGAGTGCTGGCTATAATATAATATTTGACATGTTATGTTATGGATTGCATTAGTGAGTTGGGAGAATGGCTTGAAAGTAAGCAGGACTTTATTAAGAGGTTTGAGATGGTTATTGTCTTCATCAGAGAAGAATTCAGAAGATTCAGAAGGGTCAGAGTTATCACTGTTGTTATTTCCAGGGTTATCTGGTGCCACCAGAGTTCCTTAGGGGCAACTCAAATCCTTCTTCATTGTCATCATTCCATAGTTCTTAAAACTGGAGTTAAGGTAACCATTGATTCACTAAGAACTGGAAGTTCAATAGTGGCATTAGTTGTGATAGAGGGAAGTTGGGGCAGAATACAGAAATGGAGTCACCATGCCTGGCAGTCAGGCTGATAAACTCTTCAGGAATATCATGAGAACTTCCAAAGATATTCTGCAGTATCTGGTCAGATTGTTGAGTTCAATTGCAAATACTGGTATAGGTTGTCATGATGACTTGTATAAAAGGGACCTGTCAAATGTGAGTTTATATATGCTATTAAGTCTGGATCCTCTGGATTATACTCTGAGGATGTTCAGAGCTAGAGGTAGATTGAAAGGGGGTTAGGGTAGAGGTGGACCATAGTCCAAATGAAGATTGGGACAGAGATACTTAAGATAATAAATGGATGAGGACTTTAGCATAAGACTTATGTGTTGCACCCTTAACAAGCCTGCCCTTAGGAATCAGAGATTAGAGATGAGAACAGAGATGCTCAAATGAGTGAACAGAAGAGTGGATGAATTTAATATGTGAACTGAGAAAACATAAAGGAGGTATTTATACTTATATACAGAGCAGTATGTATATAAAGAGGAATGTTTAAAACAAAGGGAAAATCTATGCAGAATGTAAGGGTCATATCCTGAAGCCAAGGAACTCTGAAATAGCATAAGAATAAATGAAAGACTAAACTATAAGGGAGAAATCTAAGCAATGGCACCAGATACTATCAATAGCTGGAGCTAGGCTGCAAATGTGATTATGGAAAGTCCAAGAGTTCATGTGGGAATAATAAGGCACATACATAGGGTGAAGGGATATGGAGACCAGAGATGGTCAGAGTAGGCCCAGAAGGGAACCAGAAATATGGATATAATACTCTTATCAGGCATCCTCTGAGTGAATAGTAGCATTTAACTAGATTCTGTCATGCACCAGGTGGACTACCCAAGGAGAGCCACCCCTTTTCCTTATGAAGGGGATCGCCCCTGGCTCAATGCCAACATTTCCACCGCAGCCTATGGAGGGAACTTAGACATGAGGCATCAATTTTGGAACAGAGAAGTGGAGGGAGCCACCTGGGGAGAGGAACCCCTAGGAGATGCGGTCCCAGGATGGTAGAACGTCCAAGCACCACCCGTACACCTGGAGAAGACAGCACCCCCGCCGGAATGGCCTACAGACGAGGCATGGATGTGATCACATCCACGCCTTACCATTGGTTCGGTACGAACTCTGTTTCTTATCTATGGACTATAATTTCTTTTAGATTGCACCCTTACACTGGTGCGATCACTTCTTCCCTCACCCATGCTTATCTTCTGTAACCCTTCACCCTACGGACAGCCGTTCCCCTTTCCTGTGACCTCTGTTTATGGCCATAGTAGTTTTCCCCTCCCCTATAAATAGCGCTGCCCTTGTACAGTAATTCCTTAACTAGATCTACGTTTAATCTACGTGGTATTTGGTTCAAACTGCCATTCCTAAGTGAGGAACGCAGCAAGACTTACCCAAACCATCCCGGACTTCTATCAGTCTCCTGTCTACTGTTGAGTGACAGCTAGAATAAAGGGGAAATCTTTGTGCCTTAGATCTATACCCGTAGATCACATCACAAAAGATCTAGTTGAACCTTGTTCACTCCTTGTTTTACCAAGAAGAGTCTAGTGGGCCTAAAGACCCCACTAGGGAAGATCCGCCAGAATTTACTCAGCCGCTGATCTCCCATCTGAGGGAGAAGAAAATCAAAACATCAACAACTCCTACCAAAACCACCCTATCCCCAATTCGTCTCGAAGACTTCGAATCGGCGGAAGCTCTACTACTCCTAGCCATTATCTCAACCCCCGACCCCATTCAACCAGAACCTATCGTCACCCTTCTCAGAGCCTACCCGCACCTCCAGCCCTTAACACTAAAACTGTTGCAGCCGACAGGAATCCAACTCCTGTCCCACCTAATACAGCTACGTCGCACCCAACCGAGTATGAATTAGAACTGGATATCGATCTCCCACCACCACCTTTACGAAGGGATTGAACCAGGATGTCGGAAAAACGGGCTGGATTACCAACAGATTTCTCAGGAGAATCGGAAGATGCCACATGGTGGATCATGACCATGGCAAACTACTTCTCCATGAACGACGATATCTACACCTACGATCAAGACAGAATCAATACTGCCTTAAACAAGATGAGCAAAGGAAGAGGAAAGACATTCTCAGAAGCATACTACAATCAGCAGGAAGCAGGAATGGTCCCAGATACTGAAGGTTGGAAAGCCTTCAAAGAAAGATTTCTCGCGGCATTTTCATCCAAGGAAGACCACTTGGACCACAGGAGGAAGTTAGCTGCTCTTAAACAGAAGGATAA